>PVKY010000833.1:0-39158 GCA_004027775.1 Bradypus variegatus
TGCCGTCACTACCATCCCGTTCCCAAACTTCTCCATCGCTCTGGTCTTAGATATGGCGTCTGGGCTCTCTCTCCGCCTTCCAGGGCCTGCCTTCTCGGGGCCGTGTTCCTGTTCCCCCGGACCTGGTTGGCAGGCTCTTGTGGGCCTTGCTTGTTGAGGAACCCTGGAAGAGGCTTCTCTTCCCTGGCTGTTGCTGTTGTCCTGGGAGCCTACCCTGACACAGAAATACTGCCCTGTGTACAGTGGCTCCCCGGCTGGCTGTCCCTACACCCTGGGCTGGAGGAGAGCGGGTGGCAGGCCGGTGGTTTGTGATGGCCAGCCAGGGTGGGGAGCACAATTCCAAGACAGGAAGCAGCCCCACCTTCAGAGGAGCCAAGTGTCCAGACGGGCCCTCTGTGGTCATTGTCCTTGCCCCCTTGCCCAGGCCCCAGACTGGCTGCCTGCCAGGAGCTTAAACCCCTCGCCTCCCCCCACCCAGTACATGGGGTGCTGTCGCAGGAGTGGGGGCCTGCTCTCCAGTGGAGTCACATTCTAAGCCGGCTTGGAGAACAGCAGCAATACCTACCATTGATATCTAGCTTCACAGCTTCCAAAGTGCTTATGCTTAGTTCTGTGGCACAGATGGAGGAAACTAAGGCTCTTAAAGGGAAAGTGACTGCCTGCAGTCACACTGCCTTACATCCACAGGGCTCCTGCTCTCCAGGCCTGCCTGACCCCTGTGCTCTGCTTTGAGTTACTGTTCCTCTCTAGTCTCTGTGGCCTCAGGCAAGGGGGCTACTTCTGAGCTAGAAAGGAGAAAGGGAGGAGGGGAGAGCAAGAAAGAGAAGGAAAAGGAATGTCACCTTTCTCACTCTCCCCAGCCTGTCCTTTAAGCTTTGAGTTTATCAGTCTGGTTCATTCTGCCCTGTGCTTAGAGCTGGCCCCAGTGCCAGGCAGCAAGCACCTTTCCCTCTGCATAAAAACAAAAGCAAAACCAAAAGCCAGTCTGGAGTGGTCAGGGCAGGCCCGAGGCTGGCTCTCCCATCTGGATGTCACCGTGTAGTGGTCTGTCTATACATAAAGGATTTATGCAGGGTCTTTCCCCACTGAAGCCTTTGTTTTATCAGTGGGAAACCAGAGAAGATTGCAAACTTGCCCCAGGCCTTAGCTCTAAGTTTAGAGGCAGGATTTGGAACTTCGGTGATTTCAGATCTGTTAGTCTCCCATTCCAGTACACCACCACCTGTGTGTGTGTTGGGGGGTTGGCACTCATGCCTCAGAATGCTGATGAGTGTGCAGGTGGCACCGGGGTGCTGTGTACTGGAATAGGCTGGGCGGGAGGCTCCAGGAGCGGCCCCTGGCCGACAGCATATCTGAACACCCTAACCGGACACCCTGAGGGTCCCACTCCTCCCCACCCAGTCCTCCACCCCACAAAGCACCATTATGAGCTGGGGATGTAGTTGCTTGGGCTGGGGCAGTCATGGCCCACCTTTGCTTCTCCTAGGTTTGACTTTGTTCCCGGCAGACCCCAGCAGGCAGCCTGTAACGGCCCCACGTTGCTGGCTCTGGGCCTCCAGACTCTGCTGGGACCGGCGGTTCCTGACTGGCCTCATAGCAACCCTGGCTGTTGTTTTCCCCTTTCCCTGAGCATGGTTTCCCCATGGCTCTGAGGGAGGTTGAGGCTGTCCTCTCCCCTGCCTTGGACTAGGTCTCCGCCAACCGCAGCTCCCAGGTCCTGGGAAGGTCTCTCCTCCTGCCCTTCTTGACCCACCACAGCTCTGACAGACTGTGCTGGGAGGGCCCAGCCTGTGCCATCGGCACCAGTAAGATTCCAGTGCCTTTCTCAGGGCGTCCCCGCCCCTGGTGACATCCCTGGAGAATCAGTCCTGGCTTCTCTCAGAAAGGGTCTACTCTGTTGGTTCTGGGAGGCAGGAGGTGGGGGGTTAGAGTTTGGAGGTAGCACAGGATGTGGTTTTCAAGAACCTAGTAGAGTGTCACACCCTGGTGCCAGCTCCTTCCAGTCTGCTGTTGGCTCGATAGAGTTGAGGCCAGGCTGGCACCTCCTTACGGGAGGAAGTACAGGGGACAAGGCATGGCCAGCAGGGGCCTTGGGAGAGCTGGGTGTCTGGCTTTTCTGGTCCCTCTCTTGGGTGGGGGCCTGTTCTTCCTCCAGAGTGGTCTCTGTACCGCGGCTCCCCTAGGGCCTGCCAGCATGTGTGCTGGGGCAGGGGAGGGGGCTAGGGACCACAGGAGGCCCTGGCCCGTGTGCCTGTGTGTGAGGTTGTGTGCAGTGCTTGTGCGCCTAAGCCGGTGGCAGGGCACTGCGTGGAAAAGCTTGCTAGTTTCTGTTTCAGAGGGCAGCATTTGTGGTGGTTCTGCCGTTTCCTCTCTTTAGCCATCTCTTCCTTCCATCCTTGGACACTCTTGTCTTCTTGGGCTCGGTTTTTGTGACCAAATTCCCTCCATTCCCACCACCCACGTGCCTGCTTTTTTAATTTGTTAATTCAGTCATTTGGCAAGTACTGGGTGGGGCCTTACCTGGAAAACCATTGGAGGGATTCGGTGGGGTCTCGTGGGATCAGAACTGTTTTATAAAAAGACTCAGGAAGGATGGGTGACTGAGGAGACCTAAGAGGCAAGGCTGCCCCAAGGAAAATCAGGGCCCTCAGCTCAGGGGTCAGGCTGGAGGAGTTTGCTGAGGACACAGGTGAGGGTCAAGGTAGGAGAGACCATCGTGGCAGGGGAGTCGGGTGGGCAGAAGTGATATCCCCGAGTTCGAGGTGGGATAGATATGACTGGCTGAAGGGACAAAAGAACCTCAGGACTTTTGGGCCCTTAGGTCATTCCCGCGCGGTTGGTGTGCATTTGGGTGGGGTGGGACTGGCACTGCTCCTGGAGCCAAATCCTCCAGGGCAGTCTGGGTTTAGAGCATTTTAAGAGGTTCTAGGAGCTAAGGGAGTATTCAGTAAAAGTCATCTCTTTATCTGGGCCAGGGTCGGGGGTGGTCTGGGGCAGCACTTCCCTGTGGTGGAGCAGGTCGGGGCGCTCTCCAGGCTTGGGAGCAGACCCTGTGGCTGAGCAAACTGGTGAGGAGCAGAGGACTGGAGCCAGCATTACATGTCCTGTGCTGGGCACTCTTAACTACTGTCACACTTTTGATCTTACCGCCTCCCTCGCCTTGCTCGTACTTGTATGCAGGCGGAGGACTGGGGCCAGAGGGGCTGTGACTCTGCTGAGGCCAGGCGGCAGTGCAGGGTGGGGCTCCGAGTCTGACCCCAGCACCCATGATGAGCTTTCTGCTGGTGCCTCCCTGCCTTTGAGAGAGATCGTTCCATCTCGGCGGTGTTCCCGAATTAGCGGCTGACGCGGGCCTGTGGGAGGGCAGGGGACACACTCAGTCCCTTTGGTGCTAGGATACGGAAACTCCCTGGCACAGCGGGTGGGCAAGGCCCCGAGCAGCTGAGATGTGTTTGGGGCTGTCTTTTGGAGGGGCCCTTGTGGGTTGGCAGTTCTCTGGGCCTGGGCCGTCTCCTCCCATGGGTTCTGAGACCCGTTTGGACCTGCTCAGCTTCAACCTGCCACTGGGACTTCATGATTTGATTTATGTATACTTTGTGTCAGAAAATGGGCCTCACAGAACAGCCTTGGGTCCCTATTTTTTTCCAGAGTCCAGATCAAAGTGACTGAGCCCATATTGTCAGAGAGGAAGCTGGGATTGACAGTGAAGGGTGGGGGCTGGGGGTTACACAGAGATAGAGCTCTCTGCTCCCCAGGCCACCTTCTTAGGCTTCTGCAGAGGTGTGTCCTTAGCCTCAGCCCTGCCGTCTTGCATCTCCCTGTATGACTCTGAGTGGTCTTGGCCTGGCTCCTGGGGAGGCAGGGGTGTCTTCTCTTGTTCCTCGCTGAGCGAGAGTGCTGAGCAAGGAAACCAGGCCACCCTCCTTTTGGTCCTGACCTTTCTGAAACTCCCTGCCTGATCTTGGCATTTTTCACTACCTTCCTAGTTGATATTCGTGAAATCAAGGAGATCCGTCCAGGGAAGACCTCACGGGACTTTGACCGCTATCAGGAGGACCCTGCTTTCCGGCCCGACCAGTCACACTGCTTTGTCATCCTGTATGGCATGGAATTCCGCCTGAAGACCCTGAGCCTGCAAGGTAGGGTCACAGGGCTAGAGGAGGCAGGGGGTGGTGGAGAGGCAAGCCTCCTGGCCCCCAGCCCAGTGGGAGGAGGTTGTGCCCACAGGCTTGGCTCTTTGCCCCTCATTCATAGCCACTTCTGAGGATGAAGTGAACATGTGGATCAAGGGCTTAACTTGGCTGATGGAAGATACCTGGCAGGCGGCCACACCCCTGCAGATTGAGAGGTGAGAGGCACCCCTGACACGGTTAGGGTTCAGGGCAGTTAGAGGAGCAGCGCAAGGACCACAGGCCTTTGTGTGCCCAGACTTAGCCTGCTGATCTCCCCGAGGCCTGGCCCCGTGAATCTGACCTCAGGCTTCTCTCTCCAGGTGGCTCCGGAAGCAGTTCTACTCGGTGGATCGGAATCGTGAGGAACGGTAGGTACCAAGCTGCGGCTGTAGCCCAGCAGAGTGGGTAGGTGGGTGGAATGGCAGCCAGGCCTCTGAGCACTGCCTGGATTGCCCAGAGGCCCTAGGCTCTCTTCTCTGTCACCTGGTCCTGAGCTTGGAACTGCGTCAAGGGGGCTGGGTGGTGGGCAGGTGGTCCTGGCATAAGTAGCTTTATGCAGAAAGCCCTCTGGTGACCCTAGTGCCTCAGGAGAGATAGGGTAGAGAGAGCTGAGGAGAGAGGTCAGTGACAGTATTCCATGTGCCCTGCCACTGTGAACAGAGGCAGGAAGTGCAGAACTGGCAGAACTGGCTGTGAGGCTGGGCCACACTGGCTCTGGCTGTCCTGCAGGTGAGGCCTAGGGGCCTGGAAGCTCAGGGCTTTGGGGATCTGGTGTGGCAGCCAGAGGGGCCAAGGAGAGATGCGGGAGCCAAAACCAATTGCTGGAGACCTACAGTTGTGATCTTGGCTTTGCCTCTTACGGGCATGTGTCCCGAGATTTCACCTTTCTGTACTTCATTTATTCGTTTGGCAAGTGTTTATTGAGCACCTAGCATTAGTTTAAAATCTCTGCCATCTTGGAGCTAGACAATAAATACAACAGGCAAAGTTGATATGTTGGGTGGTGTAAGTGCTATGGAGAAAAATAAAACAGAGTGTTACAGGAGCATGAGAAGTCCATTTTTAAATGGGATGCACAAGGGAAGGCCTTGCTGACCTGGTAGCTAGCTCTGACTTAAGAACTGAAGGAGGTGTGAGATTAAGTCCTAAGGATGCTGGGGGTGGGGGGGTGGTTCCTGCACGACCTGGTGTGTTCAAGAAGCAGTGAGGCCAGTTCTTCAGGGCCACATGAGCAAGGGAAGAAGCGTAGACAGTGAGATCAGGAGGTGCTGTGGGCCAGAGCAGGTGGGTGCTCATGGTAAGGACCTTTGACCATTGCTCTGAAAGATGTGGCACAGCCTGATTATAGCTGAACCGGAGTGCTCTGGCTGCTGTGTGGAGAATCAGAGAGCTCTGTTAGGCTGTTTCAATGTTCCAGGTACAAGATGTGAGAGGCTTGGATCAGGAGGTAATGACAGAGGTGGTAAGAAGTTTTTGGCTTCTGGCTACACTGTATTTCGAAAGTAGAGTCAAACAGTTTGCTAACAGGTTGACTTCGGGGTGTCAGAGAAAGAAAGGAATTTGAAGCTGATGGTAAGCTTTTTGGCCTGAGCAGCTGGCAAGATAGAGGCCCAGGAGTTCCAGTCTAAGATGCCTGTCAGATGTCCAGGTGGAGGTTTGAGAGGGGAGTTGTTGAAAACACATGTAGGGAGAGCTTGTCTGGAGATGATAACTTGGGAGCGTATCACGGATATTTAAAGCCATGAGGCTGGATGAGATCCCCAAGGGGGTACATGTGGCAAGAAGAGGAAGACATCCCGTGGCTGATCCCAAACCACTGTGACATTGGGGCATGGGGAGGTGAGGAGGAACCAGCAGAGGGGACTGGGAAGTTGCAGCTAGTGAGGGAAGAGGGAAACCTGGAGAGTGGAGAGTTCTGGAAGCCCAGGGCAAAACGTGCTTCAGGGAGAAGGGAGTGGTCACCTGGGTCATGCATCACCAGAAGCCCCTGGAGACCGAGAGCTGCCCGTTGGTGCTGTGAGGAGCAGTGGCGGGAGGGTGAGGCTGAAGCCCGCACAGAGGGGCTTCCAGGCAGTGGGAGAAGAGTGCAGAGGATGCAAGGCCTTCTGCTGTGAGAGGGCTGGGAACTGGAGAGGTAAAGTGGGGCAAGGCAATTTTTCAGATGGGAGACACTTGGGTATGCTGATGGGGAAGATTCCCTGGAGGCAAAGGTTGATGAGGCGGAAAATTAGGAAACAGCCCCTGTTTCCTTTACCCGGGAAACCAGGATCCTAACAATGCCAGCGTCCCCAGTGGAAGTGAAGTTCCAAGGCTCCCGGTGTGGTGCCTGCACATGGGCAGACAGTGCGCGCTGCGGAGCTGCTTCAAGGAGCAGTTGTCACCCAGTCCAGAGCGTGTACCCCAGCATGTTTTGGTGCCTGCCAGGTCCTGGGGCAGGAGGCAGCAGAGGACCTACCTTTCCCTTCCTGACACTCATCATCCAGGAGGGAAAGCCTCCCTTTCCCCATCTTTTCCATCCTCTTGCAGGTCCAGCAGTGTCCTTCAGCTCCAGAGCCTAGACAGGGCACCCCTGGAAGGCAGGTCATGCCCCCTGGAGCCAGGCCATGTGTGTTCTCTCTGAAGAGTTTCTGGCCCCAGCATACTTGGCTAAGGTTGCCCCCGTCCCCCACACCTGGTGTCAGTGCTGGTGGGGCCTGGGAGCCCCAGGTTCTGAGGACCAAACTCCCAGCAGCCCAGTGGGCAGCAGGTGGGGAGTGCCCTGGGAGCGTCTTCTCACAGGGAATTTGCAGGGGAGCCCTGCCAGGAGTCTGGAGGTTCAGGCCCCAGGAGGCTGCCTCGCTCTGCCCGAGTGGGGTCGACAGCCACCCTGGAGAGTCGAGGGGCCAGAGGCGCAAGCAGGCCTGCTGGTGGGGGGTGAGGCCTGAAGGTGGCCGGCCTACTCCATGCATCTGACCCGCTCTCTGAGCCTGTTGCCTTCCTTCTTCCCAGAGCCATGGGCTTCCCTTTGCTCAGATGAGGAAACCGAGGCCGAGAGAGGAAGGGACCTTCCCTGGTCACCCTGTGGGTACTGAGCTGTCTCACCCCCAGGTGTCTAGGTTCCCAGAGTAGTGGTGTTTCTCCTGCCCCAGGGTCCTCAGCCATAGGCCAGACAGAGGTCATGAGGGGTTGGATGAGGCCCCTGGGATGTCCTTCTTTTCTCAGTATATCAGCCAAGGACCTGAAGAACATGCTGTCACAGGTCAACTACCGGGTCCCCAACATGCGCTTTCTCCGTGAGCGGCTGACGGTAAGGGCCTCCTGGAGCCCTGCAGGCTGGGGCGGGGGGTGGGGGCACCAAGCCCTGGCTGGGGCCTGATGGCAATCCCGCTTGTACCTCGCCAGGACCTGGAGCAGCGCAGTGGGGACATCACCTATGGGCAGTTTGCTCAGCTGTACCGCAGCCTCATGTACAGCGCCCAGAAGACGGTGCCTGAGCCACCTCCCTCCCTCGGCCCCTGTTCCCCACCCCCCACCCCTGCTTGCCTTGGCCCTGCTGCCCTGCTTGGGGGCTTTGGGGTGTAGTTTCTCCAGCTCTCCTCTTCTTGAGGCCTGTCCCCATCTGTGCCGCAGCCTTTCTTCCTGAGAGACCCTTTCCCACATTGCTTCCCGAGGGCCCTCGCTCTGACCAGATTCTGTCTCCTGCAGATGGACCTCCCCTTCTTGGAAGCCAGTGCCCTGAGGTTTGGTTTGATGGGGGAGGATGGGGTTCTCCCTGGTTCCCCCTTCATCTCTCTCCTGGGCTATTCCTGGTCCAGGGGGTGGTAGTGGGAGGGGGTGAGCCATGGCAGAGCTGGACCATTCCAGCAGCTGTGCTGGCATGAGCTGGTCTCTGCCTTCCCGGGGCCCTTTGTTGTCTGTGGGAGTGAGCTGGCTGCTGGGACACTGACCCCACCCCTACCCCCCCGCAGGGCTGGGGAGCGGCCAGAGGTCTGCCGAGTGTCCCTTCCTGAGTTCCAGCAGTTCCTGCTCGAGTACCAGGGGGTATGGTGGGGCTGGGGCTGGCCAAGGGGTTCCACTGGGTGGAGGCTGGGATCACTGCCGACTGCTCTCACTGTGTCCCCCTTCCCCATAAGGAGCTGTGGGCTGTTGACCGGCTCCAGGTGCAGGAGTTCATGCTCAGCTTCCTCCGCGATCCTCTGCGAGAGATCGAGGAACCGTACTTCTTCCTGGACGAGGTGAGCTGCACTTTCCACCCTTCTGTCCAAGAGAGACTGGGTGGGGGGTAATGAGGGCCCCACCTGAGCCCCAGGAAGTAGGTTCTCCTCCACCCAGCTGGGAGACTGAGCACCCTCCCTTCATCCACCACCCCATCCCAGGTGGGACGGGGCAGGGGCTCAGCTTCTCTTCCCTCCTCCATTTGTTCCTGGACAGTTTGTCACCTTCCTGTTCTCCAAAGAGAACAGCGTGTGGAATGCGCAGCTGGGTGCGGTGTGCCCGGACACCATGAACAACCCCCTCTCGCACTACTGGATCTCTTCCTCGCACAATACGTGAGTGAGGCTCCCCCGCCTGCCCTCCTGTTCTGGGGAGGGGCCCCCAGGCCTCAGCTGCCTGTCCTTCCCCGCAGGTACCTGACCGGGGACCAGTTCTCCAGTGAGTCCTCCCTGGAGGCCTACGCTCGCTGCCTGCGGATGGGCTGCCGCTGCATTGAGTGTGCGTGGGGGCCGGGCGGGGGCGGGGGCGGGGGGCCTGCCCGCTTGACCACATGATGCTGCTCCCCAGTGGACTGCTGGGACGGCCCGGACGGGATGCCGGTCATTTACCACGGGCACACCCTCACCACCAAGATCAAGTTCTCAGACGTCCTGCACACCATCAAGGAGCACGCCTTCGTGGCCTCCGAGTGAGTGGGCGGTGGGGCGGCCCTCAGATGCCCTGTCCCACTCCCCGCCCTTCACGGCACGTAAGGTGTCTTTGTCGTTTCTGTCGGCCCCTCCTCTGTGATCCCTTGCTTCCTGGGTTACACCTTCTGTTTCCTGCACCCTTGGCCCATCTTACTCATGGGTCCTTCTCTTTAACCTGTGGAACATGTTGAAGCTCTTCCCATCCTCAAAAGCTGTTTCCTTAACCCTTGCCCACACCTGGCCCTCCAGAGCCCACAGCCCAGGGAGTTGTCTGCATCCCTGTGGCCCATTCCCCAGGTCCTCTTCATCCTGAAACCGTGTCTCCTCCCTCACTGAGGGGTCACCAGGGATCCCTAACAGCAAAATTTGGAGGACACTTCGCATCTCTGTGGCCCGTGGTGTGGAAGAGCCCCTCACACTGCTGGCGCAGGCACCACAGTCAGACCAGCTCCAGGGCCTCCCATCAGAAGGAGCACTCCTCCGGCAGCCATGCTCACCTCTTCTCTGGGACCATGCCCCTGTAGACAGGAGGCCCTCAGGGCATCAGCTCTTAATGCCTCATTTCTTGAGGGGCTCTTTGGCCTGAGCTGAGGCTCCTGGAGAATGGCAGGGTCTGTGTCCTACTGCCTGGCCCTCTCCCTGCAGGTACCCGGTCATCCTGTCCATCGAGGACCACTGCAGCATCGCCCAGCAGAGGAACATGGCCCAGTACTTCAAGAAGGTGCTCGGGGACACACTGCTCACCAAGCCCGTGGACATCGCTGCCGACGGACTCCCCTCCCCCAACCAGCTCAAGAGGAAGATCCTCATCAAGGTAGGGGGTGGGCGGCTGGGCCCTGGCAGGGAGGTGGGGCTCCGGGTGCAGGGCCACACTGCCATGTCCGGCCTGCCTCCCGCAGCACAAGAAGCTGGCCGAGGGCAGCGCCTACGAGGAGGTTCCCAGTTCTGTGATGTACTCGGAGAACGACATCAGCAACTCCATCAAGAATGGCATCCTCTACCTGGAGGACCCCGTGAACCATGTGAGGACTGGTCCAGGGCCGGGGAGGGGGCCAGGGTGGCCAGCGGGGGTTCCTCACGCATCCCCCCTCCCATCTGTTCCAGGAGTGGTACCCCCACTACTTTGTTCTGACCAGCAGCAAGATCTACTACTCTGAGGAGACCAGCAGCACCCAGGGCAATGAGGATGAGGAGGAGCCCAAGGAGGTGAGGGCGGGTCCAGCCTGGGGGCCGGGGCTGGGCCCGCATGGCTGCCAAGTGGCACCTGAGCCTCTGCGGTCACCCCCCTGCCCCCCAGGCCACTGGCAGCACCGAGCTGCACTCCACCGAGAAGTGGTTCCACGGCAAGCTCGGGGCGGGGCGAGATGGGCGGCACATCGCCGAGCGCCTGCTCACCGAGTACTGCGTCGAGACCGGCGCCCCTGACGGCTCCTTCCTTGTGCGCGAGAGCGAGACCTTCGTGGGTGACTACACGCTGTCTTTCTGGTAACCTGCTTCCTGTGCGTCTGCGAGCTCCACAGGACAGAACCACAGATCTTTGGTTCCTGGCTTTTGTGTGGAATGTCATTTGATCTGTCCCCACGTGCACGAACCCTTTGGTTGCTCTTAGCTCCTCCTCCAGGACTGCCCCTACCTGAGCTCCTTCTTATGTCCGCCTTGCTCTTTGAGACCTGGATGCCCAGCTTGGGATGGAGCGTGGTCTTCGGGCTCTGACCTGTTTCTCACTGCCCCTTCTGTCTCCCCTCAGGCGGAACGGGAAAGTCCAGCACTGCCGCATTCACTCCCGGCAGGATGCTGGGACCCCCAAGTTCTTCTTGACAGACAACCTCGTCTTTGACTCACTCTATGACCTCATCACACACTACCAGCAGGTGCCCCTGCGCTGCAACGAATTTGAGATGCGCCTTTCGGAGCCTGTCCCACAGACCAATGCTCACGAGAGCAAAGAGTGAGGGGCAGCCCCCTGGCAGGGTGTGGGCAGCCTTGTGGGTGGTGCCGGCCAGGGCCTGACTCTAGCCTGTCCTCAGGTGGTACCACGCGAGCCTGACCAGGGCCCAGGCTGAGCACATGCTGATGCGCGTCCCCCGGGATGGGGCCTTCCTGGTACGGAAACGGAACGAGCCCAACTCCTATGCCATCTCCTTCCGGTGAGGGTTGCGGCCCTGGGGTGCAGGAGGGGTGCAGAGCCTCACCTGTGTCTGGGCTGCCCTGACCCTGTTTGACTCTTTGTGAAGGGCTGAGGGCAAGATCAAGCATTGCCGCGTCCAGCAGGAGGGCCAGATGGTGATGCTGGGGAATTCGGAGTTTGACAGCCTCGTTGACCTCATCAGCTATTACGAGAAGCATCCACTGTACCGTAAGATGAAGCTGCGCTATCCCATCAACGAAGAGGCCTTGGAGAAGATCGGCACAGCTGTGAGGGGCACAGTGGTTGAAGGGGGCATGTATTGAGGGGATATGGTGGCTGGGTCCCTGACAGGTTAGAGGCAGGAGAGACCAGTATGTCCTCCAGAACTCTCCAGGCTAGCTAGTGTTAGCCCCGAATCTCACGGGCATTAGAAAGTGTGGATGTGCCAGACAGGAAGCCTCCTGGGAGGGCCTCTTAGCCTAGCTGGGGGCTACAGGCAAGTACAAGGAAGGTATCCTGTGGGAGTGACGTTCGAGCTGTGTCTTCGGGGCTGGGCTCTGTTAGGCAGGCTGGGTGGAGGGGCAGGCACTCAGGCAGAGGGGGCCTGTGAGCCGAGGCATGGGGTGAGGAAGGCCTGCAGCTCCCAGGGGACTGTCATGTGTGCTGGAGATTGTCATGAGGCTGTGAGGTTGGAGAGATGAGCAGGGCCTTAGAAGCTGAGCTCGGGCTAGATTCTGTCCCCAGCAGAGGAGACTCCTGGTGGCCTGCGTGGAGGCTGGAGTTGCCAGTGGCCGAGCCCAGTGAGGAGTGAAGGCAGGGCCATTGGTGCAGGCAGTAGGGAGGGCGCTCAACCGGGGTCTGGCCTGAGGAGGAGGGGAGGAGCCTAGGGCTGGAGGGAGCATGGAGAGCCAGTCAGGAGACTTGTCATTAGCGGACAGGAGGGCAGGGAGAAGACTGCTGTGGCTCAGGGTTGCTCAGTGGAGGGTGGGAGGAGTGAGTGGTGAACTGGGGAGCCACTGAGCTAGAATAGCGATTGCCTCAGCAGCAGATCGCTCCGATGCAGTTGGAATTTGGGCCTCTAGGAACTGAAAAATTTTAGAATCATGGGTGGGCCTTGAGCTTAAGAATGTGGGGAAGGGAGGGGGAGGCCTGGCCTCTGCAGGGGCAGGTGGCGGTCGGCTGTGTTGGGGAGAGGGGCTGTTAGAAGCCAGAAGCTGCTGTTCAGCCCTGGGCTCTAGCACATTAAACCATCCCGTTCTGTCTGTTCCCAGGAGCCCGACTACGGGGCCCTGTATGAGGGACGCAACCCTGGCTTCTATGTGGAGGCAAACCCTATGCCGACTTTCAAGGTACAGCTTCTGCCTCAGCACAGGAAGCCGGAACGGTCCCTGGTTGCTTGGGGCCTGCATTTCTCTGCCCTGGACCAAGCTGTGGTCTTTGTGGTGAGGTGGTGGTTGTGGCTTTGAGGCCCAAGAAATTTGAGAGAGACATGTGGTTGCTGTGCAGCCACAGCTCTCCCAGGGTGACCCACTCTCCAGCCCCTGTCCCTGGGGCTCAGCACTGACCCTTCCAGACTGTGCTTCCCAGAGGCAACCCCCATTCCTTCCTTGGGGTGGGGTGGGGGGGGCACTGGCTAGAAAACTGTTCTTTGCCTCTCACACTCCCCTCCCCTTATGGTGATCTGCCAGGCAAGAACTTCGTCTTTTTTTTTTAATCCGCCAAGGAGATACGAGTCTGTGCCCTGCTCTGTGCCCTGCTCCTCCCCTCAGTGAACACAGTTCCTTCTCCCACTGGAGTGACGGGTTCCCAGCCATGGTTCCTGAGGGCGCTCCCTTCCCGGCCTGCCAGCCCGACTCCCGGGAGCAGGGTCGAAGTTCTCCCTGTGGCCCTGGGCAGGCCTCGTGTGGGTGCACCTGGATCCCAAAGAGCTTTTCTGATAGAGGCCTGACCTCGCTCCCAAAGCAGCTATATCGAGGAGGCTCCCTCTAGGGCCAGTAGTGAGGCCTGTAACCAGGAGGGGTGGCAGGCAATGGGCACCTCCCTCTGGCCTGAGCCCAGGCTAGGCAGCCAGAACTACCTGGGTGTACACACAAGCTCCCAGGGACCGTGGCCTCACAGCGAGCCTCCCTCCCACAGTGTGCAGTCAAAGCCCTCTTTGACTACAAGGCGCAAAGAGAGGACGAGCTCACGTTTACCAAGAGCGCCATCATCCAGAACGTGGAGAAGCAAGAGGGAGGCTGGTGAGCCTGGCCCCTGGGCTGGAGAGCCCCGGCCTTGAACATAACAAGGCCATGGGGGTGGGCCAGGACTTCCGGGCACAGCAGGCGCTGGCATGTGGAGGGTCTCCAGGGACGGGGCTTGCATGTGCTTTAGGTATTGAATGTGTGTAGAGCGTCTGTTCCATACACACCAGCAGTGCTTGCCTGGGACAGTATAGATGGGGGGATCCCACAGCAAAGGGAACCCTCCTCAGGGGGTGGTAGCTGGCAATCAGTACCCTGTGGTTCTGGCAGGTGGCGGGGTGACTACGGGGGGAAGAAGCAGCTGTGGTTCCCATCAAATTATGTGGAAGAACTGGTCAGCCCAGCAGCCCTGGAGCCTGAGAGGGAGGTGAGGCTGGGGTGCATGGGGGTGCAGGGGAGCAGGGCTGCAGGGATGGTGGCAGCCGTGGGGTTCCCACCCAAAGTCCCACATGATGAACATACCTTTACTCAGTCTGGTCACGCACAAGCAACCACCACCTGCAGGTCCACACCTGGTTCTCAGCGTGTTCCTGTTCCCGAGTAAACGCATGCCATGTGCGTGTGTCCAGGCACACATGCACTTGTCTCTTGCACACAACCATCCCTCATCCATGTGTGTGCAGCAGACGTGCTGATGACCCCTTGGGCTTTGCTTCCCACAGCACTTGGATGAGAACAGCCCTCTGGGGGACTTGCTGCGGGGGGTCTTGGATGTGCCAGCTTGTCAGATTGGTGAGCCCCCAAAGGCTGTCCCCACTCTGAGCGCTCCCTCTCCTCTGCATACTATTCCTTCATTCCTGGCTCTGATCCTGGGTGCTCTCCCCTGCACCAGGCACGGTGGAGCAGTCAGCAGAGCAAGGGGGCCAGGGGCCAGCTGACATGCCGGCTCCCCATGGGTTAGGTCATGGGGGTGTGGTAGAGACTAAGAGGTGGAGTGCGGAGAGGCCTGATCCAGTTTGAACCTGGGCTTCATCTTTGAGCTGTAGTTTGTTCATCTGTGAAATGGGTTTGCAGGAGTAGTGCCTGGGTGTGTGGGGTGTGGTGAGGATGAAATGTGATGTAGAACTTGCCAGGCCTGGGCGTGCAGCAGGGCACAGAGATATCCTTCCCAGCTCTGTTCTCTCACCCTCCCAGCCATCCGCCCCGAGGGCAAGAACAGCCGGCTCTTCGTCTTCTCTATCAGCATGGCGTCAGTGGCGCACTGGTCCCTGGATGTCGCTGCCGATTCACAGGAGGAGCTGCAGGATTGGGTGAAAAAAATCCGGGAAGTGGCCCAGACAGCAGATGCCAGGGTGAGGACCTGGGTGGGCAGATGTGGGCGCCTGTCAGGGCCCGACGCCTCTGGCTCATACCACCAGCCACTTCACGCAACAAGGCAGCCTCTGGGTGTGCAGCCTCTTGAGCTAGTCACAGCCCCAAGCTCCAGGCAGGAAGGACAGTCCATAAGCAGCAAGGTGGCATGTAAGTGTCGCCAGCAAGTGCCATTTAAGATGTGTTGGGCTGGACATGTTATTGGGCAGTTAGATACACAAGGCCAGTTGTGAGAAGTCCCAGGCTGGAAGCAGGAGTGGGTGGCCCAGAGGCTTAGGAGGGACAAGGTGTTACAGAGGAGGAAGAGGGTTTGGGGCAGACGACTAGAAAATTGACGTTTGAGAGTGTGGTCGAGGAAGAAGAACCCGAGAAAGCCAGGCCAGAGGCTGGAGGGGTCTCACGCCGAGAGGTACTGCCAAGATAAAGAACAGGCAAGTTGAAAACCTGAACATGCCCGTTGAATTTAGTAGCAGCAAACAGCCCTGGTGACACTGGAGAGCCATGTTGGTGGCTGGGCCAGGGTTGGATGATAGGGGGCAGCAGGGAGGAAGAAGCTGTGTCCAGGGTGCAGGCTTTTGTGGGGCCTGGTGGTGAATGGGCACGGAGTGCTGGAGGCTGACATTCATGCATTCTTCAACGCTGACAGTTGACAGAGCTCACAGGGCGGAGGAGGAGTTGGGTCCCAGGCTTGGTTGCAGGACCCCACTTTCTGGAAGGGAATGATGACTTACTGAGCCTGGGAGAACAGAGAGAAGGAAGTACTCAAGAGTGAAGGCAGTTCCTACGTGAGGACCATTTTCCCTGGTGCATTTGAGTGTGGGGTGGAGGGCTACCAGATGGAGCTGTGGCTGCTTTGGGGAATATCACCTGTGAGCCAGGCAGGACAGCAGAGACAGGATGGGAAGTTGGCATTTTCCCAGGGGTGTGTCCCAGAAGACAGGGTACTGGTTAGCCAGGTGGCTGAAGAGATAGATCCCGGGGTCTAGGCTAATAAGGGAGAGCCTGAGTAGAGGAGCCACCGGTAGATGGCAGTTGGAGGTGGTGGGTCTTTGGCCTTGGAGAGAGGGGTTGCATTGGAGTGGAGGGAATTGAGGAGATGAAGCTCAAGGTCAGGGTGGTGGTAGGACCGTCCTCATGGATGGTGGTAGCCTTAGGGCACAGCAGACTGAGCCAGGCGCCCTGGTACGCAGTAAGGTCATGGGGCAAGGGGAGGTGTTTTGCTTAAGGGTGAGGCTGGGTAATGAGAAAGCATCACTGGGGAGCCAGGCCAACCACAGGAGCTCTGGGGTATCACTGGGGCCAGGGGTGGCTGTAAGGATTCCACTCCCAGGGGGGTTACAAGACGAGGAGAGAAAAGACAATTCTGAGATGAGGCTGAGGACAGAGGGACCTTGTTCACTGTGAAATGGGACCTGGACGGGGCTGGGGAGCAGGAGAGGCCCAGGACAACCACAGCAAGGGCCAGCTCCAGGCTGGCTAGGGAGCTTCCTTCACCTCGGGTTGGGCTGTAGCCTGGGGCTGCAGGGCCTTGCCTGTGTCCCCAGCTCACCGAGGGGAAGATGATGGAACGGAGGAAGAAGATTGCCCTGGAGCTGTCTGAGCTTGTCGTCTACTGCCGGCCTGTTCCCTTCGATGAAGAGAGTAAGGGCCAGGCCCAGGCGGGTGTGCGTGTGCTGGAGGTGCCTGGTGGTGCAGGGTGTCCCCCCCTGTGGTGGGTGAGCCTGTGAGGAGTGGGTGGTGGGAGACTCACCTTGCAGGAGGAGGTTTAGCTCCTTTGTTGGGAGTGGGCTCTGAAGCACCCTTCCTGTCTGGCTCAGAGATTGGCACAGAGCGTGCCTGCTACCGGGACATGTCGTCCTTCCCGGAAACCAAGGCTGAGAAATACGTGAACAAGGCCAAAGGCAAGAAGTTCCTCCAGTACAATCGCCTGCAGCTCTCCCGCATCTACCCCAAGGGCCAGCGGCTGGACTCCTCCAATTACGATCCCTTGCCCATGTGGATCTGTGGCAGTCAGCTGGTGGCCCTCAACTTCCAGACCCCAGGTGAGGAGGCCGCCCTGTGGGCTGGTGGGGGGCAGGGCACTGCAGGCAGCCAGGCTGGAGCCCTCCATGGTGGGCTTTTCCAGACAAGCCTATGCAGATGAACCAGGCCCTCTTCATGGCTGGGGGGCACTGTGGCTACGTGCTGCAGCCGAGCACCATGCGGGACGAGGGCTTTGACCCCTTTGACAAGAGCAGCCTGCGCGGGCTGGAGCCATGCACCATCTGCGTTGAGGTGGGTGCTGTGCTTGTCTGGGGGTTCCAGGGTGGGAAAGGGGGCTGCTCAGCTGGGGAGTATACGTGCTGAGTTCCCGTGAGTGGAGAGGGGCAGTGGAGCTGGGCTCTCCCTGAGCCTGAGGCAGGCTGGACTGTCCTCAGAGGTGGGATGGCAACTCTGGGCCCGGGTTCTGAGTGACCCAAGACTGAGGCTGCTGGGTTAGATGTGCCCAGTGCTTTGTCTAGTAAGGCCACCCATGGGGAGGCCCTGTCCAGCGGGGGAGGCTGCTCAGTGTGGCAGAGGACAGGCAGGAAGCCGGTGCCAGTAGGGAGAAGCCATGGGCCAGCTGCACGTACCAGCACCAGGCCCCGGTGAGAACAGGAGCAACGGCCTAGGGCTCCCTTTGGTTTGCAGCAGTCCCCACGTGCCCTGGACATGCCTCTGGGTGAAAGCTGGGTTACAGCAGGCCCTGGCCTTGAGGGGCTCCAGGGATGAGTCCTGAGCAGAGTCTTGGAGGAAGAGGAAGGGCAGAGCAGAGGGTGAGCTGCTCACATAGAGGATGTATGCACAGTCGTGGGACCATGTGCTTCCGCTTCTCAGAGAAAAGAGTTGTACTTTTTCCCTAAGGGCAAGTAATTTAAAAGATTTCCACATTAAAACACATAGATTGAACGTGAAGCAGAAAGCAAAACTCTCATGAAAGTCTTGGCTAAAGCTAAAACTTCAAGTAGATTTTTACTGGCAGCAGCTGCCTGGGACCAGCAGAGGGCACCCTCTTCCTGGGCACCAGGGCTCCTAGAGCTGGTTTGGGGTGGGGATGGGGTGCTGGCCGCGGGGGGAGCAGGAAAGGTGATCCTGTCTCACCTTTGCCCGCCCGCACAGGTGCTAGGGGCCCGGCATCTGCCCAAGAATGGCCGAGGCATTGTGTGTCCCTTTGTGGAGATTGAGGTGGCCGGAGCAGAGTATGACAACACCAAGCAGAAGACCGAGTTTGTGGGTGAGTTGTGCTCTCCTGTCGCTGTCCTGATCCTCCTCCTCCCCACCAGTGACCTCACCTCTCTCTGGCAGTGGCCTGAGCCCTTTGCCCTTGCTTCTCAGTGGACAATGGACTGAACCCAGTGTGGCCGGCCAAGCCCTTCCACTTCCAAATCAGTAACCCGGAATTTGCCTTCCTGCGCTTCGTTGTGTATGAGGAAGACATGTTTAGTGACCAGAATTTCCTGGCTCAGGCTACTTTCCTGGTGAAAGGCCTGAAGACAGGTGAGGACCTTTGCAGAATCAGGGCCCTGCATGTCTTGCTGCCAGGATGGGGCTGGCCCCCGCTTGGCTGCCTCCTAGGCTGAGGGCCAGGATTTCCTCCCCTAGGGTACAGAGCTGTGCCTTTGAAGAACAACTACAGTGAGGACCTGGAGTTGGCCTCCCTGCTCATCAAGGTTGACATCTTCCCGGCCAAGGTGACTGTGGCAGGGCAGGTGGGCCTGGGGAGGCAGGAGGGCCGGCAGCAGCCACGAGGGGTCCAGAAGAGTCAGCTCCTGTCCTTGCCCCTTGCCAAAGCAGGAGAATGGTGACATCAGCCCCTTTAGCGGCACGTCCCTGCGGGAACGGGGCTCCGATGCCTCGGGTCAGCTCTTCCATAGCCGGGCCCGGGAAGGCTCCTTTGAAGCCCGCTACCAGCAGCCATTTGAGGACTTGCGCAGCTCCCAGGAGCATCTCGCAGACCACTTTGATGGCCGGGAACGAAGGTGAGGAGGTGGAGGGGCTGGCGACCAGTGGGTGTGGAGGGATTGGAAGACGGCTCGGTCCTGCTTCCTTGGGGCCTTCTTTCTCTTTGGTAGAAAAGTGACAGTTGTCTGGCTCTGGACTGTCCGAGTGGGCTGCAGGGCCCCGCTGCCATTAAGGTCGCCCTTCCCTTCTCTCCAGGGCCCCACGAAGGACTCGGGTCAATGGAGACCACCGCCTCTAGCTGGGCTCCGGGCTCTTTGGAGAGCAGCAGGTGCTGTGCACCTCGTGGACTGTGTGAACTGGTTTCTCGGGAAGCGGCCTGCCGGGGCAGCTTCCCTGGTCTTGCAGCCTGGAGCCTGTATTCCAGCAGCAAGTGCTAGAAAAAACCAAGCCATTAATGAGATGTATTACAGTCTTGGGCCTCCATGCCCGAGCTCTGAGTGAAGGCAGAAACTGTACTGTGTCTCACATTAAGCACACACATCTGGCCCTGACTTCTGGAGATGGAACCTTCCATCTGGCGGGGCCAGGACCATGGCCTCAGCCCCTTGGAGAGAGGCTGTCTCGCCAGCAGCTGTATACGGGGCTCTGAGGAGCTGCTGACGTTCCTGAGAATGGAGGAGGAGGAGGAGCAGATTTGCTGGGCCAGGGAAACAATGTTTACATTGTCCTGTAGCTTTAAAACCATAGCTGGGTAGGGTGAGGGCGTAGGTGCCCTTGCAATTTGCAGCTTGGCCTTGGAGCCAGGGTGGGGGAAGGCAGGGCCTGCCCTGCCTAAGGCGGAGGACACAGCACAAGGGCTCGCTGCCCGTGGCCGGGGACACCAACCCAGCCCGAAAGATACAGGGGGTCATGTTAAAATCGCAGTATTGTTTTTCTTCTCAGTGGTATTATAACTAAGTTATTCACTCCTCCTGCTCCTCACCCTTGTGGGGGGAACTTGGAACTTGGAGCAGCAAGTTCTCCTTTGAGAGGAGAGGGCAGGTGCTGCCGCCATGTTGGGAAGGGCCCAGTGTGGGATGGGGAGGCACTGTCAGGAATGGGTTGGGGTGGCAGAGAAGAAAATGACCAAG
The DNA here is from genome assembly GCA_004027775.1 of Bradypus variegatus. Classification (NCBI taxonomy): domain Eukaryota; kingdom Metazoa; phylum Chordata; class Mammalia; order Pilosa; family Bradypodidae; genus Bradypus; species Bradypus variegatus. Next base: position 19,789 of record PVKY010000833.1, read on the forward strand.
CCCATTCTGGTGATTTTTTTTTTTTTAAGCCTACACAACTGAATCTGCTTTCCTTTAGGATTGAAAAGGGATTAAGGAGCTCCCTGCCTGATGGATAGGTGGGAATAGGCAGGCAGGTGCTGAATGAAGTTGCTGTGCTTATTGCAGCTGTCTAGCTGGTGGAAAGATCCAAGGAAGGAGAGGGGAGGGCGGGAGGAGAGGCCCCACTCCACTGGCCAGAGACTGGGGTGCAAAGGTGCCTCACAGCACAGCCAGCATTCAGCACACACACACACACACACACACACTGCCACATTTAGGTCAGGGTTGGCCAGTTCGCTAGTTCTGCTGCCCTCTTAAGATCTGACTGCCAAATAAATCATCCTCATGTCCTTTTCCCTTTAACTCGTCAGCTCTTTGGGGGCTTGGGAAAGCCTGTTGTCTGGGGGCTTATTAACTAGAGACAATTGCCTGATTATTCTTCTACAGTAGAAGCAAGGGAGCAGTTTTTGGGGCTCACAGGAGGTGTGCTGCCCCCTCTTCCTTGCCCATCCTCCATAGGCAGTGGGCTGGGGGCAGGACCCTGAGAGCAATCCCAGGGTCACTGGCCAACCAGCTTTGGGATGAGCAGGAAGCAACCAAAGCCCTTCCCAGTTCTACAGAAACCTCCTTTTCAAAGACACACATTCCAGAGTGGGTTGCTTGGTGCCACTCTGGCTGCTCCTCAAGCTTGCAGACAAAAACTCTGTGCCCAGGACCCAGTCAAGAAGGTCCTGCCTTTCCCGTGTCTGTTTCCATAGAGGTCTGCGCTGGGCTGGCTCAAAAATGATGTCAAAAAGACAAAAGAGGTTGTTCCCGGCTACATTAAATGCCAGCCCGGGGAGTCAGCATGAGATCTCTGTCACTTATTGAACAGATAAGGTAAGCGAAGTCAGATGATTCTGACACAGTCCCTCCTAATGTATGTACCAAAGCATGGTAAGTGGCTTTGAAGAGACCAAGTTTGTATTTTTTTCTTTAAAAGACAAGCCAAGGCAAAAGGAGGACTGAGAGTTGTTGGTTCAGAATGCTCCTTTCCTATTTGACAAGTGAAGCCAAAGACATAATTTCCCAAAGTTCACAGGTTAGGGGCCAGTTCTGGTTCTCAGGCCAACAGACTTGGAATCACAATGTAGAATATTTCACACCATCCACTGAACTGGGTAGAGCAGCCCATGGCAGAGCAGTGACATTCGTTCTTGCTGGTTCTTTGGCTTCCTACACCTCACAGTCCTCGCTCAGGGAGGTGAGTCTTCCCTGCAGACAGTATGCTGGGTGGGAATTACCTGGGTGTTCATGACCCACATTTTCCCACCCCTGATCCTTGTGACCAAGAGAAAAAGCTTTTCTAATCAGTGAAGGAAGAAGAGGTCTGTGCTGGCCATTCAGTGTGTCCATGTTGTCATGGACTTCTTGGTTTGTTGGTTTTGAGCAGTTTAGCTCTAGTTGCTATGTATCTGTTTCTGCACGACCACCCCCTGGAACATGACCTTGGGGGGGTTATGGCTCTGCCTTCCCTAAGGTAGCTTCCTCGACCGAAGTCATACTGGCTCAGAGGGTCTCTTTTACAATATGCCCTTACTGCTCACTGTAATGTTTTGATCCTTCCTGGAAGAAAACATGTCAGCCGTAAGTCAGGCAAATGAAAAATGTTTCACCTTAGATTCCTATAGACAAGGCTGGCAATTGCTGATGGACCCAGGAGAAGACCCAGCTTGGGGGTGAGGGCAGGGGGCAGAGATCCTCACTGTGGACTGAATGTCTTGGCAGACTGTGGTGCTCGCCTTGCATGGTGCACACGGGTGTGGCCGCAGCAGGTGCACGGCTCAGCCCCTGGAGTGTGCCTGGTGGGTCTCAGTGCTGACAGCTCATTGGCATCCCCCAAGAAAAAGGACTGGTGCCTGGCGTGAGTGTTTTTCAGAAGCTTCCCAGTGATATGAAGGAGTGTCCAGGGCTAAGAACTACTTGTTTTGGAGGGAGGGGAACTCAGGGTGCCAGGGCAAAGGCAAAGAACTGGACTGTCACCCTTATAGGGTCCTTCTCCCTGGTGGTCATGTGCATAGACAGCACTGCCTGCATGCTTCCTACAGCCAGGGCGTGGGACACAGATCTAGAGAACCTTGTTTAAAGTCATCCCTGTGGGAACAAGGCAGGAGAAGTTTCTGACCTCATTTGAGCAAAATAAAGCCCCGTGTGCCATTGACAAATATCTGTATAGGGACCTCCTGAGCAAGCACCTTCTGGGCATGGGGCTGAAACTTGCTACAGCTTTCAACTTGAGCCTGTCATCTTGCATCATATCACTTCAGTTAAGCAAAAAAGCAAAAGCTCAACCATCAGAATTTTCAGGTTCTCTCACCAAACTAACTCAGGAAATAATGTCTTGCCTCCGTCACATCTGAACTAAATGGATCAAGTTCCATCTACCAAGATCTCTCGCCCTGGTTTGTCCTCCCTTGACAATCCCCAGGGCCTCACTCCTGTCGAGGGTTAGCCTGGGCGTTCTGTTCTCTGCCTGGGGGGTGCACTGTGGTCCCCTGCTGGCCCCACAGTCAACTGCATCTAGTGTCATGTCCCAAGCACATCACTGTTTCAGTCTGCACCCACCATGGAGTTCACCTGATCACCTTCAGGGTTCTGCACCAGTTTGTTCTGGCTCCCATGACCTGGCGTTTTAGATTCAGCACACAGCTGCTTCCCCAAGTCCCGAGTCTGCCTCCCGATGGGGTAGGTCAGCAACATGCTGTGTCCCCCTGGACCAGAGTCTGGCTGCCTTGGTGAAGACAGATCCATCTGCCCAGGTGATTTTACTGCAGAAGGCTTCCTTCTGCCACAGGGCCTTGGGGTCACCCCACCAAGCTTCAGTTGCTTTGACTCTTAGCAGTTTGGGGTCTTAGACCTTCCTCTTCAGAAGAGTCGTTAGGCTTGGTTGCCATCCTTCCTTAGCCAATGGCAAGCTCTGCTTATCAGCACTTTCCTCACAGGAAAAAAGAAAAGCTTGGGTAATATCCTTTCACCAGGTAACTGATGAGTCCAGTTTGACTAAGTTTACCTTAGCACAATTTCTGAAACACCTCAATTGTCTTGCCTGTAGAAGCCGTTTACGGTGAACTTAGCAATGCAAGAGCACGGGTGAGCTGGAACTCTGAAGTGGGCTGAGGGACATTGCCCACTGGTCCGTTCAGATTTTAAGGTCTGTCTTGCCCTCAGAATAATTAACGGAAGTGAAGTGTGGTTAGCTTTTTCTCTGACTTGCCCACAAAATTAGTCAGCAGATGTGAAATGTATTTTTTATTTAGGGACAATCAAAAGATTTGAAGTACCATTTAGGCCCATTTCAAATTGTACAAGCAGTTTCTCCCTCTTTTCCCACCCTTATCCAAATCCACAGATACAAAATTTAGGAAATGTGCAACAAGCATCTTAGAAATAGCAGCTTCCCCACAGGGGACCTTGTGAAGCCTGGAGCCGTCTCCGAAAAGGCCGTCCCACCCCCCACCTCAGCACCACCACAGGCCAAACCAAAGGCAAATTTTATACTTGGTTAAAAACATTTACTTGGGTTTAAAACTCCTATTGCACCCGGGCCTTAATGATAGTTGAAGTGTGCCACTTGTGCAGTCAGCCTCACCTGGCCGCCGCGGGAGGGAGGCCCTCTTGCACAGATCAGTTTGGCTAAAGTTTCAGTTTGCTTTAGACAAACAGGAACAGGACAGTTGCCTCTGCCTAGCACCAAAGGGATCCCTTCTGTAGCATCTCTGGGAAACAGGAAGGGCACCCAGCCCTGCTTCTCAGCAGTTGGGCCCACAGGCAACAAAGGGTTTGCACCAAAGACCAGAATATAAATGGGTGGTAAAAAACCAGGAATCAGGACACTGTCCGGAAGGAACCTGCAGCCTTTGGCAATTTCCTTGACTTCCACAAAGGCCACGCTCAGCCAACTCGAACAATGGCCGGCAGGGAAGAGGGGAAGGTAGGCATGTTTTCTTTCTTTTTTTTTTTAATAGCAATTATGGCACAGTCTGACCCTCCTGACATAGTTGAACAAAGTGGCTACTCAGAAGTACAGCAGTAACTGCTACACAGAGGGGCACCCGCTCCCCTGGCACTTGCACAGTTTGGCGGGAGGCAGGCGTGATGGGCCATGCTGGGTGCCTGCTGGGCAGCGGGCGCCAGCACTCCCAGCTCCAGTCCACAGTTTGATGTGGGGCTCAGCCTGCATTTCAAGCAAACTGCAAAGACGCTGTAGGTTTAGGAATCTGGATAACTGGCAATGTCTTTTCAAACAAAATCACAGTACTAAAAGGTACCATGTGAGTAGCTTCTTAACCCCTTGCTCTGGGTGTAACTCAGGAAAGACAAAGCACTTACAGCAGTCTATATTCACTGAGTGACCAACCTTTAGCCTAGACCTTTCACTCAACTCCAGTCACGTCGAGTAATTTCAAATCCTTCATTTTTCACAAAAAAGAACACAAGTTAAATTTAAAAGCAATAACCAAGAAAAGCTGCTCACTGACACACTCAAGTGCTCGTGCTGCACCAGCTCGCACCCTCCAGAGCCCATCTCCTGAGGGAGAGGCACTAGTGGCAGGTAAACGCTCAGGCACCTCTCGGGTGCCCTGGCTTCCCCCCTGCCCGGAGTGGCCTGCAGAAAGATGCCAGGCAGCCAGGAGAGAAGGCAGCTGTAGTGCCTGCTTGAACCATCCCAGCCCTGCTTGCTGAGCTCCCCTCCTGCTCCGCTCTGCCTGCTGCCCAAGCAGCCTCAGGCTCTCAGGGCTGAGCAAACGGGACAGCAGCAACAAAGCAGTAACTACACATTCGTTGTCGATCCTTGAAGTGCTGCCAACCAAGAAATGCAATTTTGAAAAGTCAAGGGAACAGGTGCTGGGATCTGTCCTTATGCACAAGCAACCAGGTCTGTCTGGTTCCATCCCCAGACTCGGGGGCTCCTCCCCTGTGAGCCCCTGCTCTGGACTTTCGGGGCAGTTAGAATGGTTGGTGGATCCTGGGCTAAAAGAAATTCTCGGTCTTACCTCCAGTCTGGTGAAGGACAGTGTCCCCCATTCAACAGAGAACCGTTAGTCTTGATAAGTGAGCTCAGGACTGAAGCATCAAAAAGCAGGCCCTTGATCCTCTCTAGGGCCAAATGCTTTGCATGTGCTCCTTTCACTTCATGACAGTTTCGAGGCTGAGCAACCTGGGTTTGCTTCCCCCGTGCTGCTCTTCCCAGTGTGACCTGACAGTGGGAACAGGTACAGATTCCAGCAGAAATGAATTCTAACCAAGGTCTGCCAGTTCCATGTGGAGCTGGGTTGGTGAGCAGCACTTGGGACGGCCGCTTCTCTGTTTCTGGAGATGCAGCTACCTCGACCTCATCAGCTTAGCCAAAAGAGCCTCAGGTGAAAGCCTCTATGGGGGAGGGGACTAGTTGGGAGACTTGGCTCCCACCATCCTCTGCTTGCTCAAGTATTTGAGCTTTTCTGAGGTCAGTGACCCCGGGCCACACTGAGACAGCCTTCCAGAGTTTGGGCAGGGTGGCGGGGGGACCTGATGTGGCTCACTGCCGGGTTCTTAAGAGAATGGAGAGGAGGCAGCCGAGGTAAGCGATTCTGAAGAGGTAACTGCGCCCTGCATCTGCCCAACCTCAGCCTCTGCTGGCTTTGGCCAGAAAATGCTGGTTGTGCCGACCACCATGTCTCAAGGATGCTCTCCAGCATACAGTGGAGCCTTGCAAATCAATCTGATACCTGACATCTAAAATTAACACAGAAGTGCATACCCTGCACAAAGTGAATCAAATCTATAAACTGCTCCAAGTACTCTGAGCAAGGAAAAGGAGGGAGAAAAATATATTTTAGGAAAAGCCTGAACTCCAGGTTTGGTTTTAAGAGTTTCTTCTTTCCTGGTTTTCCTTTCTTTCTTTCCCAGTTTTCCTTTCTTTCAAAGTGTCTTTAAACACTTGGGCTGTGATGTTTGAACTGAAAAAGCTGCTCCAATCAGGATTTTGGTCCAAGAAGAGGCTAGGAAGACAGAGAAAGCACAGGAAGGGAACTGAGAGAGAAAATGTGCATAGAAGCATGAGCATCCTTCCAGAAGGGCTGGACATCTGCCCGCCGTGGAGGGCGGCCATGAGACAGATGTCCCAGTTTGCCAGGTGGTTGGAACGGAGATGACACACGTCAGTGGACCACTGACTGGGCAGGATAAATCCTATAAGAGCCACATCTCAAGCCACAGAACGTGCTGAAACTTCCTGGTGGGACAGCCTTCCGAGGCCAGTGGGGGATGAAATGATCAGTACACAGGGGAACCCAAAAGGCTCTGCCCAGCTTCCCCCTTCTGCTTCCAAAGAGCAGCGCTGCGGCACTTTGGTCCATCGGAACAGCTGCCAGTCCCTTGGCCAAGAGAAAGGAGCTCTCAGTCCTACAGCCAGTACCAAACCCCAAGGTGCTGCGACTCATCCCCTGAGGGTCTCCTGGTTCAGGAACACAAATGCCCCCGAAAATGAGAATCCCTCCCAACAAAAAGCTCCTCTGTATTCAAAAATTAAAACAAGTAATCAAAATATGCAAAGTATATATCATAAATTCAGATTTTATCAGAACAATGATCTGTTTTCATCTATTAAAACTGGATCTACAACCCATGTAAAAAATATAATAAATGTGTACACAACATAGGCAATGAGAAACATTGAACTATGATTTTACTATCTGATGAGTCCAAGAGCATATAGAGAAGAGGGAAAAGATGAGTCACTTTATAAAATATGCTTTCTCTTCAGAAAAGACTTACCCCACGCCTCCTCTCTCAACTTTGCAGCCCAGAGTCCACCTTCTAGCAAAGGTGACAACACAGAACTAAGCCTTCCATTGTGCAAAACTACAGGGCACAGGAAGCAACAGGGCCGGGAAGCAGGCTGCTGCCAGAGCCACCCACTGCCCCCCAGTGCAGTTCCAGTTTCTGGGCTAGCAGGGGTGTTCCTGTGTGCCTGCTTCGTAGCATTCACGGTTTCACACCCAAAGACCTAGGTACCTGCTATGATACCCCTTAAGCACCTGTGTGATAACCCAACTGTTTCCCTCATCATTGATGGTCTTGGGCCATCTTATTCTTAAAGCTTAAGGCCTGTTGTATTTGACCCAAGAGCACAGGAAGAATTGGGGTCTGTCCAGTCTGCTGTGCTCCTTACCTGGGCAACCTTGGCATTCCTGGCATGGCCCTGGCTGTTTGGCAGGACGAATACCTGTGAGAAAAACATGCCAGGGTGGATAGCATTGTAACTTTTTCATCTTAAAGACAAACTAAGGCCTGAGGCTAGGTTGCTTTCTCTGTCCTGCATGGCATCGCCAACCATGTAATTTATTTTTTCCAAATTGCTGTTGGGGTTGTAAATTCAATGTGAATACAAATAAGATAACCAAGAAAATCCTCTCTAAAGACACAACCCTTCAGCCAGTGCACGCAAGGCTCTGGAAGTGACGCTGGCAGCAGGATCTGGAGGCAAGGTGCCAGGGGATTCCTCAGACACGGAGCATGGCTCAGTGCTGGGCCACCAGCTGCCCTCAGCACAGGCTATTTCCCCTAACATCTATGTGCCACGAAGTTCCTCAAATGTACACATCAGATGTACATTTTATGAGTAAAGTATCAAATGAGTATTTGTACTGTATATGTGTATATATAAATTAATCTGCATGTACATAAACACTAAAGGAGAAATTCCAGGTGTCTGTTCTCTGAAGGAAGGCAATCACTCACCATTTGGGTTCTTGGTAATTCCTCAAAGAGGTCTTGGGTCCAAACAGCTCTCTCCCCCAAAAATGGAACGGATTCAAAAACAGGCTGCAAAACTTGCCAAGTAGTCACAAGTCACCTTTTTGAGACAAATATGGGGTGGTCCCTATCACAACAGGGAAAGGGAGACATACTCTAGAAAAGCAGTGGTTCAAGGACTTTTGGTTTCTAAAAAAAGGCAGCAAGTTCTACCGCTTTCCTCCTCTGAGCTATGCCAGAGGGTGCCCTGCCTGGTCTGGGTCGCTAAAGCACCACCACTTATTGCCCCAAATCCCTGCCCTCTCTCTGGGGTCACCAATGCCACCCACCCAGCCTGGACCCCAGGAGAGATGTGCCCTTGAGGCCCCGGCACACACGACTCTGGGGAGAGGTGGTGCAGCCGTGGCCACCCTCTAAGTGCTGCTCCCTGAGCGGCCTGTCTGGGGAAGATGAGAATCCTAGTCTAGGATAGCTTTGCCAGAAGTGTTTCAAAGGCACCTTTTTATGTGTTTTTCTCAACTGAAACATGAACATGAGGGATCAGGCTAAGATACACAGAGATCACATTTCCAAGTTTGGGGATATAAATATAGAACCTCCAAAAGTGCCTTCCCATGGTCGAGGGCAGGGTGCCCAGCACTCCCCTGCAGAGGGGCTGGAAGCAGGCCAGGTATTCTGTCAAGATTCCCCACGTGCATGCAGGTCTTCGTGCTGAAGCCCACTCTGGCTCCAATCACTACAGAAAATCTGGAATCCCTTCAGTCCTCACTGTCAGTCCTCCTCCCTGAGTTGTGGGAGGCTTTAAACTGTCGATAAAGTGCTCTGAAAAGTGTCATGCCACAAAGCTACAGGCCACGGCTACGCTTCCACTTGCCCCTCCCACCCCATTTCTTTTCTCAGTTTTCCTCACACTCTAAAAGCAGCTAGATTGGGGGAAAAAGTGGGTACATAGGTCAGTTATTAGGCTTAACAACACTATTTCTTTAGTTGATCTGATAACTAGAAAGCTACAGTCCATGATTCAAACTCCCATGAAAAAAACAGAATTACCATGACAACTTAAAGAGAGTGATAAGCAAACACTAATCAACTAGTTTGTTGTGGAAACTGAGGGTAACAGCAGGTTCTGTACTGATTATTCCATAAGGCAAGGCAAGGCTGGCATGAAATGTTGCTGGCCACTGCTCAATGCAGCGGGAGCTCTTCAAAAGCACTGCATTCCTTGAGGAATGCCACGTGGGGGCTCGCCGGCTCTAGATGTAGTTCTGAGTGGGCCGATGAGGGTGGGGGGAACATGCGGCCCCAGCAACCTCCAGAGAACAGACATATGGCATTTTCCGAGATGATCCAAGAGGCAATGTGCTACTTTGCTTACCAAAGTTTCTATGTAATGAAAGTGTGTAAAATCTCATGTTTTATTAAATGTGTATAGGCAGACATATATCTTAAAAAGTTGATTCTGTGTCTATGGATATGAAATCTGAACTATTTTATCCACTGGAAGGCAAAGGAAAGGTCCTGCATTGTGGGAGGAAGAACTGGCGAGAAACCCGTTCTCCCCGCCTGCTCACAGTGGGCAGGCCGGTGGTGGCAGGCACTGGGACAGCTGCGAGGCCTCTGGGACGCTCTCTCAGGTGCCCAGCAGCCAGGCACGGGAACAGCAGCTGGCAGCAGAGTCGGGTTTGGCCCTTCCATGTGGCAGGCAGCACTCCAGACTGGCCAGTCCTTCACAGGCCTCGCTTCAGGTTCAGTCTGTTTCTGAGGAGAAAACACAGCCCTGTCACCTCCGTGTCAGCTGCTACATGTACAACCCCAGGCGGACAGGTGCTCGCCACCTCAAGGTAGTGTCACTGGCCTTGGGGACCAGTGTTCCATGAGCAGTGCCTTCCTGCCTGCACTCCTCCCGCACTCCTCCACTCACAGTTCCTGAGGGACTGTGAAAAGCAGGTGCAAGTTAAGGCCAGGATGCTGGTGGGCAAGGCTTCCAGACCATCCCAGGGCCTAAGCAGCAGCTTTTCTTCTTGGGCCCACTCACCTGGCTCACCTGGCTAGGCTGCCAGCCCCTCTGGAGTCTGCCCTAATATGCCTCGCCCTGACCTCTCTTCCCAGCTCTTCAGAACACACTGGTCTAGTTTCTGACATGTAGTCTACTGATACCCTCAATTCATTTATAACTTCTAACCCTAGAGTCAAAGCCTCTGGGGCCGTGCAGAGAGGTTCATCATCTGTGATGCTGACAGATCTGGCCCTAGCATCGAGGTTGGCTGAGAAGGCCATGAGAAGCCATGCTAAGAACAAGCCCTTCCTGCACCAACTGTGATCTGCCTTGGATAGAAAAGGATGTGGCCACAATGGCATGGCCACCGCCTGCCACTTCTGCTCCGTCCCACCATGGAAATCGACACTCCACTGTGTGCTGGATTCAGTAGCTGAAGGAGCCAATGCTTGTGACCCAAACCCACTCACCCCCAGTTTAGCTTTTATATCAAACTTGTTCAAAATCCTTGTCTCTCCTGAGCATGACCCACATGCCTACCTGTAATCACAAGAAGCCCAGAGCTGGATGTAGCTGAGGGCACTTGGGCCAACCTAGACACCGCCTCACAGATGAAAGAGGAGAGACAATCTGCTCTGCTCTGAAATGGGCCAAACCAACCACCCAAAGCCTCCTCCCATACTGCTCTACCTCCAGGAAGTGCCACCAGCCCCTGCTTGAAGCATTGTTGAGCCGTGGGGTCCAAGGAGGGAGCATTTTCCCCACCAGAGGTGCCATATGCTCAGAACCCAACTACGGAACAGTGACTTTGGGCTCCGCCAAGCTCCCGCCATGGGCTTCTCAGAGCTAGATTTCCTCTTCTGTAAGCTAAACAAATGGAAATACCACTCCCCTTCAAACTAGGGGCAGACTTGAAAGTCTCCTCCTTAAGTGAGGGAAGAAACAAAAGCATAACTATGCTTCAAACCCATTGTCTTCAAATGAATTTAAAATACTCAGAGAAGGAAAAGGAATTTTGTCCTTTTTAGAGGTCTTAAGTAGAAAATGATTGGGGTGGAGGAGCTAGGATTTGCCAGGTCCAAAGAAACCTGCCACAACAATGCTCAACTATGTGTGGAGGCAATGTGACACTACCCTGGGAAGAATGTGGGATGTCCCAGGTGTCAGCAGGGCACTCTGGGCCTGGGGATGAGATGCCCAGCACAGGTCCCCCCAGGGAGGCTGCTTGTGTCCCAACCCCACGGACACTTTCTGGGTGTCTTCCTGCACCTGCGTACCATGGCCAACTCAGCCAGTGGGGCAACATTCAGGGTCAGTGAGGTTGCTCCCTCCTGGCTCTCATCTGCCCCCCCCCTTGGACCACCCCTCCCTGGGCTCCAGGGTCTTCTCCATCTTACCACTTGGCTCTCCTGGTGCCACCACCATGCAGGAGATGGCCCAGTCCTGTGACTCCATCCCAGATCTGCAAACTGAGACCCAATATCTGCTGGTGAGGCCTGCTTGAAGGTCTCCCACAAGCCTCAAGGGTTAGGGTTGCAAAAGGAACTCACATCTCCTCCTGTCAGAGGCCCTCCTCCCTGAGTTCCTTGTCTTGGTTAGGGGTGCCACCCCCCCCCACTGCCCAAGGTGGAAACCCAATGTCATCTTCCACTCCCCTCTCTCTCAACCACGTCCTTTGATTCTACCTACTAAACACTTTCTGCTCTCTTCTCTCCCAATCATACTGACCTTCCCATTTAAAGACCCACTGCTAGGCATTTGTATACATATCATTTAAACCTCCCTGAAATCCCTTCAATAGCTAGCACACTACTATTTTACAGATGAGAATACTAGGATTCAGAAAGTTAAGGAGCCCATCCAAGGTCCCAGACCTGATAAACAGGGATTCAAGCCCACCAGGTCCTGCCTGACCCTAAGAACCAGGTCCTGGCTCTAAGCCATGCATTTCTCTACTTCTGACATCCCAGTTGCCATCTGGACACAGAGTACTGCTCACCTGGAAAAGATGAAAGCTCCTTTACTGGTCTGCCTTCCTCTGGTCTTGCCTCTTTCAAACCCATGCCATAAGCCACCTAAGTGATTTCTTTATAAAGCCAATACAGATTACTTTATCATCCAGAAGCATTAAAGTGCAGGAACTGGCAGCCTCAGAGCTGAAGAAAAGCTCTGTTCAAATCAAAACTTGTTTTCTGTTCATTCCTAACCAGTAAAATAGATAACCATGCTTGAAATTTAGGGGTAAAAGCACCTAGTGTGTACCCTGGTATTGGTTATTTCTTTAAATATTGCTTCTTATGTATCTTCACTTGAATTGCTCTGCCAATGTTTCTAATCATTAAACAGCTGAATATTATATGCTACCAAGAAGTATAATCAAAATTATAATTAAGAACAAACAAAAGCAATTGGCTTGCATGCTAAACACTCCAGGCCCCAGCAATCCATGCTGTTTTGCTGGTACAGCCAAAGCCAGGGTGGGCCCTCCCCAGGGGGCAGGCCTCATGCTGGCAAAGATGCCCAAGGAGCCCTCGCAGCCAGCCTTGTGGACCCCAACCTGCTCTCTGGGTGCCCTAGGAGGTGCCCCGTGAAGACCTCCCTGTTCCATTTCTGGGGGCCTGGAGGAAAAACAAGGTCAAGTTCAGAGACACCAGGCCCCAGAAACCAACTTCTCAAGGTTCACGTATCAGAGAAACCAAGAATTCAGATACTCCCTCAGTTTCCACAGCCTCCAGTGAAAAGCTACATTGCACCTCTCCTGACCACCCTGCCATGAGGCCTCTAAGGAGGAGACAGACAGTAGAGAATGGAGGGTAAGGGAGAGGCTGGAGACTCGGACCAAGAACCTGGAAGATTAATACCTGACAAGTAACTTGTCTGTGTCCTCAAAGTCGTGGCATCAATAAAATATTCTAAATTTAATTTTAAGTATTAAAACACCATGATCCTGAGAAACTGAGGAACAAAATTCAAGTTTTTGATCCCATGTATGTCCAAGAGAGAATTGTACTAAACATCAGGAAGAATGACAGAAATGCAAAAAACAGGATTTTCATGATTTTAAAAAGCATATCATGTTTTCAAAGATAACTAAAGGCTTTCTTTTCCTTTGGTTCTACAATTTGAGTTAAATTTCTTCAAAAGTTCTCTCTCTGCCAACTCAGATGATGCTCTGACGTTGGGTTTTTCTTGACACTACTCTCAGAATCCTCTCTCCTATGGCTAAGAAGTGGCTAGAAAAGCTTGGACCTCTGTTGGTTCAGCAGGTTCTTTTCCTGTATAGTTTTACAAAACAAAGCAAAACAAAACAAAACTATTGATCCTTTGTCATATCTGTGCACTGACTTCTGCTGACGATGGTCCCCTGAGGCAGCAGATGCCTGCTGTGAAATAAATGCAAAGCCCCCTCCCTGCCCCCTCCCACGATTCCCATGGACTCCTTACCCAGCTGAAGTCCAGCCTGGGGACTCGAGGTGTCCAAGCACTCTGAGCTGGCCTCAGGGGCACTGGGCTCCCACGACTCACTGTTCTCGGACACCTCCGAATAAGCATCAACAATCCCTTTGTGAATTGCCGCAGGCTCGCTGGCGCCAAGGCCCTGGTCCTCACTGCCCGTGTCTGCCATGGCCCGGGTCTCCTCACCCATTTTCTCAGCAAACCACTGCTTGACCTGCTGGGGGTCCATCTGGGTCCTGTCACAGAGACTCTGCAGGTCCTCCTCGTATAGCATCTCGTGTGCCACATAATAGTCTTGCAAGAGCTCCCGGTTGCCAGGGGCAGTGACCAGCAGTCCAGGTGGGAAGTTGCCCCTCTTGTAGTCTTCGTACCACTTGAGCTGGCCGTTCTTCAGGGCGTACCGGCTGTCCCCGAACCAGCGCACCACCTCTGGCCGCGGCAGGCCCGTCTGGGCCACGATGGAGTTGTAGTCCTGGTTGTTCGGCCACTGCGTCTGCACAAAGAGCCGCCGCAGCAAGTGCCGCTGACGAGCTGTCTTTTTGCAGCTCACTTTGCCTGGGGGCTGCTCTGCCAGCTTGCCTGACCCATCATCCTCGGGCTCACAGGCACCCAGTCCCGGCAGCTCACTCTTGCCATTGGCCTCGGTGACCCGCAGGTTCTTGAGGTTGATTTTGATGGGGCTGACTTTGCGCTCTGCCAAGGTGTAGCTGCTTGACACTTCTGAGGAACCATTTTCACCGGGAACTTTTAGGTCACTGGCCAAATCCTCTTCTCCACCCTCATCCTCAGCAGCCTCTTCTTCCTCCTGCGAGGCGCCCTCCTCAGCCTTGGTCTCTGCAACATTCACTTGTTTCCGTCTCTCTGAAAACCAGCTATCAATTTCTCTTCGGGTCATTTTGGTTTCACTTCTTAGGCGGTCCAGTTCCTCGTCAAGAGGAAGGGGGTTTTGTGCAAAACTGCTTTCCAGAGCTCTGAGCTGCTCGGGGGCCCTCTCCTTGCATTTGGTTGGTGTGAAGTCCGGGCTGTGGTGCCAGGACTGCCGCCTGCCGGAAGTGAGGGTTGCTAGGGTGGCTGCTGTTGGGAGGCAGGTCACCTCGGGGGCTCTGGGCGAGGGGGGCAAGGGCCCCTCCGGTGCGGTGTCACTGAGGACGGCACCGTGATCTCCGGGCATCATGGCTCTGGAGCCCTTCAGGTTCCGGCAGTGGTACCTTCGATCACTGAACCACTTCCGAACCTCTCTGGTACTGAGGCCAGTTACTTTGGTCAGATGCTCAACTTCGCTCTGTCCCGGGAACTGGTTCCGGCAGAAGCTGCCTTTCAAAGCTGATAGCTGTTCATGTGATTTCTTGTTTTTGTAGATGCTAGCATCAAGGAAGGCTTGGGAAGTTATGCTGGGGCATGCGGTGAGGAGCGACTGGGCTGCATTGACAACCTTCACGGCCGATGTTGTGTTTGAACACACAGTGTTGATGGGGGTGGCAGTTGGCTGCTTGGGGACAGATGTAACTGCCAGGGGGAGGGACGTGCCTGTTGCTTGCAACCCATTGGCCAGCAGTGGCTGAGTGACCAGAAGCCCCCCTGTTGTGCCCTCTGGCTGTCCCACCACCTGGCCTGGCAGGGCAGCCTGGATGAGGTGGTGGACACTGCCAGCACTGGCAACCAGAGGGGTATTCAGCACGGTGATCGTGGGCTGCGGCACAGACTGAATGACTGTATTGAACATCTTTTTCCGGGCGTCTTCAATCTCCTCGGGGGACCAGCTGATACCTTGCTTCAGCCTTTGGGCTGTGAACCAGATCTTGAGCTGTTCTTCTGGGTATTTGGTCACCACAGTCAAATAGCAGAGCTCAGCTTTGGTTGGGTAGGGGAACTTGTGGAAAGAGTTCTTCAGGAAGCTGTTGGAGTCCATGGCCGCGTTGTACGTGGGAATGCTGCTCAGGGGGATCATCACTTTGGGGAGAGACTTGGAGGTGGGCAGTGGCTGGTGGGTGTGGGGCTGCGCGTGCACAGGGGGCTGTTGCTGGAGGGAGAGGAACTGTGCTAGACCCGCTGGCAAAACGGGGACGGTGCCTATCAGGGGCCCGTTGGTGGTGTGGGGTTTTTTTGCAGAGCCGGGTGCAGCCTGGCTGACCGGAACCGCCCCGTTGATGAAGGCCTGGTCCCCCTCTTTCCCCTCGGCTTCCCCGGCCGACAGGCTGGGTAAGGCCTCGCCCGCGGGCTGATTGGGGATGTTCTCCTTGAGTGTATGGATCTTTTTGGCTTCAGCTTTGCCTTTCATTATCTTCATGATTGGGGTTTTGGTAATGATGATTTCAGCCTGCCCATCGGTCCCGTCAGCGCCGGGCTCGCCAGGGAGGTCGGGAGTGCTGGTGCTCTCGGGGACGCTCTGCTCCATGACGACATGATTGTCCGGCTTGGCCACATTCCACACAAAGCTGGCTTCCCCCAAGTGACACTTGGCATTGTGCAGGGAAAGTCCCTCAGGGGTTTTTGCTAGAAAACTGCATTCAGTGCATACAAAAGTGGGGTCTTTATTAAAGTCCGTGTGCTCTGAGTTCACATGTCCCACAAGGTGGGTCATATCCTGGGATCTGAAATCACAGTATTTGCAGGAATATGAAGAGCCATCCGAGGTGCTCCGATGTCCATTGGCCAGTGCCGGGCTATTGGGGCTGCTGGCGCTGTGGGCAGCCTCGCTGCTGGTGGCGGGCCCTTCTGGGGGCTGCTCTGCTGGGGGGCCCTCAGGCAAAGCCACGGAGGGCGGGGCCTCGGCACTGGCCTCCTGCAGCACCACGGCCTTCACCGGGATCATGCACGGGGTGGTGGATTTCCTCTTGCTGGCCATGGCGACGGCCACTCTGGGGGATCAGCAGGGGAGAGAGTGTCCCAGCAAGGGCCTCACAGTCCAAGTGCCAGCTGCTCCATGGGTTCAAAGAAGCAGTTTCTAAGGGCAGCTTTTTTAGTTGTTTGCAAAAAGCAGATTCTTCCTATGAAACCTGAGGAGGAAGGGAAAAAATGATTATAGTCTCCTGAGCTCTGCCTGTGTATTTCTCAGATACTGGGAAACACTCCACTGCTTGCTTTCTACCATCCAGGTCTTTTTAGAAAAGTGCATCAGAAGCTTGGAAGTGAGGCTTGGGGTAGGAGCCCTCCAAACTCTTAACAAAAGAATGACCTGGGGATGTTCCAATACCATTTGATAGACTTAAGTGATGCTTTTCGGTTTTCCTTTTAATCCTGTATTCTTGCATTAAGTTACTCAGATTTTTAAAAAATGAAACAAACCCAAAACAAAAACACCCTCTTTGGAACCTTTAACTTAATTCTGACCAAGTCCAAGTGGGAACAAAAGATCCTAGTGTAATTCTTATTTAAATGTTTGGGCCAGCAAGGGCTTTATTTTTATAGCCCTCCCACATACGAGAACAAGACGCTGCCTGTGTTCTCCCCCAAGCTGGGCCCAGAAACCAAGTTAGCTGCAGTGTGTGGATGGAGGGAGGTGGGGACAATGGTGGCTGCTGCACAGATTGGCCTTTTTCTGTGGCCTTTCTCTGTCTGCTGTCCTACCATACCCACTGCAGGCAATGGGAGAGGAATCACTTCATAGTTACTGGCTGTACCCCAAGCTATGGTCACTCAAATGACGCCAAGGCCAGAGGGTCAGGGGATCCACAGACCCAGTTCATGGCCCAGCAAGCTGTGCACTCTCTCTGGGAGCAACTCACAATCGGGCCTCACCTTGGGTACATCTACCCCATGTGACCTTGTGTTGTGCTTACTTTTTCAGTTTTCTTTCAGTGCCTTTATTGTTTCTTAAAAAAAAAAAAACAGTCCAACTCTCTTAAATCTTTGATCTGTCTGAATTTATTTCAAAAGCTGGGGTGAGGAGAGAATTGTGGAAGATGGCAGAGTAGAAAGCTCCAGGAATCAGTCCCTCCACTGGAACAACCATTAAACAGGCAGGAACTGTCTGACTCAACCATTTTAAAACTCTGGAGTCCAGCAGGGCACTGTACAGTGTCCAGGGAAGAGTGGAAGGAAGAGGCTGGTAAATTATGGTAAATACCAGCAAACTGCTCTCTCCACGTGGCAGTTACATCCCTACTCTTGCGGCAGGTGGCAGTGGGGTCCAGCCCTTGGTGTAGCTGTTGGTGTCAATTCTCCAAGATCCAGGGGCAGGGGTGAGGTGTTCGCCGATCACTGCTTTTGATTAGCTACATCAAAACACTGGGGGAGGAGAACCTAAGATGGCGGCTAGGTGAGACAGGGCAAAAAAAACACCTCTGGGAAAAATACTAGTTAAAAGCCAGAAAGTGACCCAGAACACCAGTTCCAGCAATGCACCAGCCAGACAAAGTCTGCTAAATCCACAGGGACCATGCATTTGGTGAAACCAGGAGTCTGTGTTCTGAAACGAGTGAGTGAGCCGGCTGAAAGTCTGGCGGCCTTGCTGCAATGTGGGGAAACCATGGGTTGGCATTTGGAGATGGACTAGTTCTTTTAAAAAATAAAAAAACAAAACAAAACCTGGGAGTGGCTACAGTTATGAAGGCGAGAACCACACAGTGAAGCACGGCAGGAGCGGGCTGTGCCAACCTCTCAGTGTCTGGTGTGGAGGATAGCCTACTGCTGATTGCCTCAGAGCCAGAGGGGCAGAGGGGAGCCAAAAGGAGAAAGAAACAGATTGCCTTGCAGCCATCTCCCTGGCAGGCTGGGAACGCTCCTGCCGGGGCCGGAGCTATAGCCCAAAGCCACACCAAGAAACCCAGTGTGACAGGGAGTGTTTCCCGTAGCATCATGCACACACCACAATATCAGCCATGGACAGTGGCCTTTAGTGCACCCACAGCTAATTGTCCCAGAGTTGGGAAGGCGGGGCTGTGCAAAAAGGGGGAAATTAACACGCCCCATTCAGCCATCTTTACAGCAGGCTGGGAACACCCCTGCATGGCCCGGTGGCCCAGGGCTTCCCTGGAGGGCCGGCACGCACTTGTGAGTCAGCAGCAGAGACAATCTGTGGCAACACTGAAATGAAGGTTTAGACTCTTGCAACAACCTTAAATCTCCAGGAACACCTGGGAGGTTTGATTATTAAAGCTGCCTTGCCTCCCTAACCACCCAGACACATGCCCCACATTCAGAGCAGACAGCACCAACAACACACCCAAACTTTGTGCACCAATTGAACCCAACAAGAATCAGATCCCCACACACCACAAAGACAAATTTGGGGAGAACTGACTTGAGGGGAATAGGTGACTCAAAGACACCATCGGCTGGCTAGTCAGAGAAAGTGCATGCCACCAAGCTGTAGATGCAATAAATTAGAGATCGGTATATTTTGTATCCAGAAATAACCCTATCAAGTAAAGCAAATGCCAAGAGGCCAAAAACAACAGGAAATTTTGAAGCATATGATAAAACCAGACGATATGGAGAACCCAAACCCAAACACCCAAATCAAAAGATCAGAAGAGACACAGTATTTGGCACGATTAATCAAAGAACTAAAGTCAAACAACAAGAGTATGGCACAGGATATAAAGGACACAAAGAAGAGCATGGCACAGGATATAAAGGACATAAAGAAGACCCCAGATGAGCATAAGGAAGAAACTGCAAGAGTAAATAAAAAAAATAGAAGATCTTATGGAAATAAAAGAAACTGCAGTCCAAATTAAAAAGACTCTAGTTACTCACAATACAAGATTAGAGGAAGCTGAACAATGACTCAGTGTCATCGAGGACCACAGAACAGAAAATGAAAGAACAAAAGAAAGAATGGGGAAAAAATTGAAAAAGATCAAAATGGATCTCAGGGATATGATAGATAAAATAAAATGTCCAAATTTAAGACTCAATGGCGTCCTGGAAGGGGAAGAGAAGGGTAAAGGTCTAGAAAGAGTATTCAAAGAGATTGTTGGGAAAAACTTCCCAAATCTTCTACACAATATAAATACACAAAGCATAAATGCCCAGCGAACTCCAAATAGAATAAATCCAGATAAACCCACTCCAAGACATACTCTGATCAGACTGTCAAATACTAAAGAGAAGGAGCAAGTTCTGAAAGCAGCAAGAGAAAAGCAATTCACCACATACAAAGGAAACAACATAAGAC
>PVKY010000834.1:0-39156 GCA_004027775.1 Bradypus variegatus
CATTTCATTTTCTTAAGGGAGTTTTACTGGTGAAGTTGAAGAGTCATGACAGTTAACTTTGATTAACCCATACAAAGGCCAGAGGCATAACTTTATAGAGAGAATGCTCTTAAGTGTCCCCAGTTTTTCAATACTCAGTTTTTGAGAGCTTGAAAAGGAGGAACACAAAAGTGATTGAGGACATCAATAGTTCACCTTTTGAAATTATTTTTGAAAAGCTAGAGGAAGGCTCAAAATGTGTAGATGTTGAGACTTTTCCTTTAAGTAGAATTTATGATGTCACATTTCCATCAGGAAGTAAACAGCCAATTTCTCAGGTCATTCCACAGCCCTCAACAAAATCAACTTATGACTGGGTTCTCACTGTGCCACAAGATGTAAACTGTTAGTTTTCCAACCAGCCGGTGGTTTGTGTGGGGCAGGAAGGGCTGTCAGCCAGTCTGTGGGCTGAAATGTTGGCTCTGAAGCAAAATTCCATGGAAATATGAAGTCACTCAGGGGCCAGACTCCTGTGCTCACACTGGGCCCTCCTGGCACCGAGGAAGGAAGGAAAAATAAATGGTCTATGGCTGCTCTGTCAGTAATGAAGTCAGAGTTAGCCTGTGTGTGTGGGAAACTTCATGAAGCATGTGAGAAACAAACAGTTGAATATACAGTTGACGGACTGAATTTCCAAATCTTATGTTCTTCCTTTCACAGAGAGCAGACAAGGTCCTACTAGAATGTCTTATAGCAACCTGAAGCTCCACGGCAGGGATGCGGTCTTTTGCTCTCTGTTACACGCCTGGACACCTAGCAGAAATTCAATAGATATTTGTTAAGTGAATGAGTGCACAGATATCTACATTTTCATGACTGTGACTGATAGTTACCTGGGGGTTTTTAACATAATTATACCAGTCTACGTAATGAAACAATAAAATGCCCTGGGCCTGATTCTTGGAAGTCAGTTGTTGATGGTCCTGGGAAGGTTTCTTCAAGATTAAAATGAGTAGGTTAGACTCATTCATTGTTATTCTTTTATTTTCATAACAGTTGTGTAGGAACATAGCTTAACGAATTAAAAAGCAATTGCCTGCTCACATCCATACTCTGTCGTTTCCCACTTTCTAGAGTCAACCATATTAACCTACTTTTAGCTGTTTCTCCTGATATTCATCTACACATATCTAAACAATATGCTTGCAGTATTAGCTGTGATTTTTCAATTATAATTGTTATGTTTTAAAACACAATGGAAGATGGGATGTAACTCTTTACATCAACTCAGTGCCCCATCATACACCATCCCCCTAACTTATTATGAGTATTATTAGTGAAAACACTTTTCTGAGCTGAAACATGCATTTTATGACTCTTTTTGTTGTTGTTGTTGTTCTACATTTTATTTTCCGTGAAGTTAATGGTTATTTTTTCTTGTAGGAACACCTGCTTCCCACTAACTCATCCCTGTACTTTCACCCCCTCTATTGCAGAAATCCCCCTCAAAATGTTGAAATACATGATATCCTTAGATGCGTCTTCTTAGAAGCCTCCCGCCCTGCAATTCCCCACCATGTCCAGGGCTTGTCCCACCATCTGGAGATTCCCTCTTCTCTCAGTTACCTTGGAGCTCCTGTTTCATAAATTCCTTGTCTGATATTTTCTTGACGTCCTTTTTGACTTGGGTGCTGTATGTCCTCCAGTAGTTTCTATAAAAGAAGGCTTGGAGATAGATTTTTGAGACTTTGCATATATTAAATAATCAACTCTCCATGCTTAATTGATAATTTGGCTGCCTGAACATAGAATTTTGAGTTGCAGATCATTTCCTCTCACAATTTTGCAGGCATTGTTCTTTTGTGCCTTAGTTTCCAGTATTCCTGTTGAGAAACTAATTCCTTCTCACCTTTGGTCTGTAGCCATTCTCCCCTCCCCCGCCCACCACCCCCTTGCTTGAATTATTTTTTTTGCTTTCCCATCCACAGTGTTCAGAAATTTCATGATGATGTGCCCAGGGCGGGAGGAGGCTGTTTCCTCGTTTTCATTAGAGGGGCACCCAATTCTAGGGAAGCTCTTTGGATGATTTTTTAAAATGTTTCTCTTCTCTGCATTTTGCCTGTTCTTTTCTAGAATTTCTACTGCTGAGATGTTAGGCTTTCCATTTTGCATCTTCTTACTTTTCCTTATATTTGGGGGGGGAGGGTAGGAGTAGGGATGTAAGTTCCTCAATTGTTCCTTTCATTCCTAATATTAAAATTTTAATTTCTAAGAGCTCTTACTTTATTCCTGATTTTTTCACCCTAAATAAAACCCTGTTACATTTCGTGGGTAAAATACGTTTTCTGATCACTCTGCTTTCACTGTTGCCTGATGTCTTCTCTATTTTATCTTCTCCAAATAACATGTCTCCTGCTTTTTGCTAGGGTGGGCAGGTTACCTGCTGGTCTAGCTGCTTCTTACCCCCCCCCATTTTCTGCCCCACTTCCGTCCCCACTTCCAGAAGTAGCTGGTATAGCCAGTTTCATAGTGAATCAGCCTTCTATTTTTCCTTCTTCTAAAATGTTTTTGCTTTTCCTTTCTCTTCCATTTTATTTTCTTTATGAGTTTATGCTTTTAAAAAATCCCTATGCTTGGTTTGAGTGGGTTTTAAATTAAGAGCAGAAGCAAATGACTCAAAAATTTTATGTCTCAATGTTACTATTATCTTTATAGATCAAGTAGATCTTATTATTTTCATTTGCTTCTTTTAAAGATATTTTCTCACTGCTTAAGAAATCTGAGCTCTCATATACAGTTGCTTCTTATGTGGCAAATAACACTATGTTGAAAAGGAATTTGCTTAGAAATCTTCCTCTGCAGACTTTTTTTGTTGGAAAAAAAGTTATTCATATGTGTAGGAGGCACTCCAGTGATCAGGTATAATTTCTTCCCAGTTCTGAGGTCAAACTAAATTAGCACCAGCAGGGTCAGTGTCACTTAGGGCCTTAGAGTTTCAGAAATACGGTGACCCCTTGGGCATCTTATTTCTGTTTCACCCTCACTAATTGCATGGCATTTGGTCACGATTCTAACTCGTGTGCCATCAGTCAGTTACAGTCCCACATAAAGCTCAGTACTCTAAATTTCCATTCCGACTGGGCCTGTTCATTGGAGAACAGCAAAGTAAATTGGAGGCTCAGGAGCAAGTTAGTGACCACAGAGGCAGGTACTGGCCGTTCTGCAAAGTGTCCAGGACACAGTGGGGCAGCTTCCTGTCATGACGCCCCAGGGCCCTGTGGGAATGACTGAGCAGGGACAGAGCGGTGTTGCCTGTTGGTTCCGTCTCCATGTCCCAGGGCTGTATGACCAACAACAACAGAAATTATCGTCCCAGCAGCTCTGGAGGCCAGAAGTCTGAAAGCTGGCAGTTGGCAGGGCCAGGCTTGCCTCTGAGGCCAGTAGGCAAGAGCCCTTCCCGGCTTCTCCCAGCTTCTGGCGTTTTCCAGTAACCCTGAGCGTTCCTGTGTTCATGGACACGTCAGTGCAGCCTCTGCTTCTGTCTCCACTGGGTCCTCTCTCCTCCTGTTTGTCTGGACATCCAAACCCCCACTCCTTACAAGGACACCCGTTGTATTGGGTGAGGACCACCCAAACTGACCACATCTTCAAAGACCCTGCCTCCAAGTAAGATCACATTCATGGGACCTGGGTGAGAAGTTGGATATGTCTTTTTGAGGGGCACAGTTCAACTCGTAACAACCACTAGTAAGCATTTTCTAATATGTATGTGTGTGTGCACGTGCATATGTGTGCACATGTGTGTATCTGTATGCACATGGGAGTACAAATATGTGTCAATGTATGCACACGTGTGTGCCCATAAATGTGGGACTGGAACCGCATGACGTGCTTCTCGACCAGACTTCCACGTTGCCGCCTTGCAGGCTGGAGACTCAGCACGCGTGGGCACCGTGGTGGCGCTGAGTGGTTCGCCAGCCTTAAGATATGCTTAGTTTAGTTTCACCAGACCTGCCTGAACTTAGTTTGGCGCAGAACTCTTTTTTTTGTGACTAACACTTCCAGAAATGCTCCTCTAGAAACAAGGTGAGCAGGTGGTCAACCCGGGTTTGTGACTCCTCGATACCGGCTGACTTTACATCTCCAGGGACCAGCTCCATGCTGGGCACAAACTCAATAAATGATTACAAAGTAAATGGAGCCAACTTGGATAAACTGGGTTCTACCTTAACCAATACTTTTTACCCGTGTTCTTCAGATTATCTCCTGAGTTGTGAGTAGTAGAATACAGTTTCCCTCCCTGCTTTAGATTCTCTGAAGGTCCACTTAGCCAGCTCTCTTACCACCAGGGGTTCCTTAAGTCCTTAGGCCCGGGGCACGGAGGCTCCCTCACCACCCTGTAAAGGACTTGCCCCTGGGCACATGCACAGTGGAGAGGTGGGCAAGCATCGGTAATCCAGACTGACCCTGCAGCTTGCCATTCAGGTCACTTTCCAATCTGAGTCTTCATCACTGAAACTCTCTCTGCCCTTTCTTACTAAGTGTCATATATGCTGGGGGTGTGTCTGAAAGAATACCCTAGTATCTTAAGGGTTACTTAAATTCTCTTGATTTATTGTAGTGCGTCAGGCTTCTTATTTCAGTTATGCTTGGCTATGGTGTGGACATATAGGACATATGAGAAATAGGAACATGCATCAACTTGGGGTATCTTTGAGTTTTTAATACTGAGATGATTGTGTTTTCTTTAGTAGCTATTTTATGCTTAAATGAGTGGTTCTTTGTAGTGGGCATATCTACTTGAAGGTCGCAGTGTATTAACTTTTTCAAGTTGTACTTGAAGAGAATTATACTCTTGTGCATCCGTCTCAGAACCTAATTAAACACTCAACGCGTAGCAAAGGATCAATCACATTTGTCGATAAGTATGGTTTTCTAAAATTTGTTGTATTTATCATTTTGGGTTGGTCTTGATTAATTCATTAATGCTTAAATTCCAAATTTTTAGCAGCAAACATCAAGTCGTTTTAATTTTCTGATTTTAGTGGGCAGGATGGTTGCTCAGTGGCAAAGAGCATTAGTTGCAGGTTGAGAAGGAAGGCTCTCCCACGCGGCTGCTTTCAAGACTCAATTACTGAAAGATAAAGTGATTGACCCCCCATCAAAGATTGTCAGTAGTGCTGTATTTTCCCTTTTGTGTGTTTTAAATGTAATTTTAATAATTATTGGTGGATTGAGGGCAGTGCCTTTTGAGCAATTTCATGTTTGATTCTTCTAATTCCTTTTTCACATAGTAGGTCTTCAAGATGTCACAGGTGGAGGAGGCTTTTGCAGATGAAAAAATGGAAGCCCGGGGGGAAATGATTCGAAGGGCTCTTGGCACACGGTCTGGAGCGCGCGACTTTCCTTCGTCCCGCGTGTGCAGTGCGAGGTGCAGGTGGGGCTTGCACCTCATTCCGTTGGTGGGGATTTAGTGAAATGATGCTCACCCTGATGGTGTGGAGGTTCTCGTGGGAGAGGTTCAAGCTGGCTCTCACCCCTCCCGCAGTGAGCTGTTAGGGTTTTCACAAAACACCTGGAAGGCGGGCTGCTGGGCATCAGTTTTACTTCTCAGAGTTGACTCAGTCCACCTGGCCCTTTTGCCAGTTGACAGCCGGCTCATTATAAATGACATCTACCAACCTAAACACAAAATTTTGATATTACCTGGTTGATAAAATCATGGACTGTTTAAAACTCGCATGACAGTGACTGAAGGAAGCTCTAGGGAACGAGGGCCCAGCTGCTCCCCAGGCCTCCGTGGGGATGGACGCCAAGCCCTGGGCAAGGCACAGCCATCTGTGGTCATCGGCCATCCATCGACTCCCGACCTGCCCTCTCCCCGAGCTGGGTCAGCTCAGTGAGGTTGTGTGCAAACACTTCCCACCCTTGACCCGGCGTGAGCAGGACATCTGGAGTGTGGGCAGCATTTGGCCCCAATGCCTGGTGTTCCCAACTCCTGCCTGCACAGACTCCCCTAAAATTTGACCTTTTGATGCAAAAGACAAGGACGTTTCCCTCAGCAAAGAGTAAATATGTTCATTTTCCCCAAACTGGATTTTATGAAATTTTGTGAAGGTAGGTTTTCCTCTGAAATAATGTTTCAGGATCTCTTTGCTTGAGGCTGATTTTGGGGAGAACCTTCCCCCCACTCTGCTAGGCCCGGGCCATTGACAGGCCTTAAGACTTGCCAGATTTGGAGTCAGCCATCATCTCACAATCCCACAGCCATTTTCTCCTAGAATGTCCTGGACTCCTGGGCTTTTAACTACAGGACAGAGTGCCCTTGGCAACACATCCCTCCTTATAATAGCGTCCAATTTTGTTTCTTCAGACCCATGTTAAGAGAGCAAAATGAATCTGTATATTGTCCTACAGGAAAGGGAATGTGCTTCTTAAATCATTCAGAGATCCCTGCCATTAGCTAAATTTTTGCTGGAGAGCTGCAAGCCATATTTTGAGGTGTCTCTTCAGCATCTAATAGGCAGGCATTTACAGGGGGAAATAAAACCTGTTGTAAAAATCATCTTCTTTATTAATTTTGGTGGATGTGAGGCTGAGGATGTAAGGAAATGAGCTCTGTAAACTCTGTTCTACTCAGGCAGCCGTTTGCCTTCTGAGGGACATTGATTCATCACGCTGTCATCTCCTTATAGAACAGAGAACACTAGACCTGCAAGGTCATTTATCTCTGCCTATGAGCAGGAAATCTCCTAAAATATAAATGTATTCTTGTAAGAAGTTCCCCCTCAGCTCTTTGTAGGAGTCTTCAAAGAACCATTGATTTTCTGATGCAAACATGCTTTTTTTGTTCCATTTGTATGCTCGTTAGAACCTTTTTAAAACCTAAGATTATTGATAGCACATCTAATGTTATAAACCATTTTAGCAGCATCTCTCTTCAGGTCATCGCCACCCCCACCCCAGTCAAACGATGAGAGAATTTTAATCTTTACGTGTCCTGTGTGAATCCCCGAGGCTCACATGTAAAAGAAGACATCTTGTTGATGCTGTGAAAAAGAGAAAGAGAGGAAAGCATTTTTCTTCCAATCTGAAGGCGTGCAGCCCTCTAAAGTTCTTTATATTGTTTGCTTCCATTTGTCTCCTTGAGAATGATGGCTTCCTGGTTCTCCTGGAGGAAGTGGGCCCTGGGTGAGAACAAGGTACTGGGGCAGGGGTACAGGGTCCCCAAGTCCTGCTGGGGTGTGCCCCCTCACTCAGTGGTTTTGGGGAACCCCAAGGCACCTGCAAAGCCCAGCAGGGTGAGAGTGCTTCAGCTGCTCTGTTCCCTCTGCTGGCACCTGCCTCAGGTTCTCCTCACTCCGGAGCCCCCATTCAGCCTCCCTCTCCTGGGCCCTGCTGCTCGTGTGGTCTGGGGCCTCCTGGGGGTGTCAGCAGCTGGGACCCCCAGGCCCCTGGGGCCCGCAGGTCCGGGGAGCATGGTAACACATTCTTCCAAGTGGGCTCTGGACGTGAATGAGGAGGGGAGTCCTAGACATCCTGAGCACCCCGTTTGCTGTCACTCTGATGACGAGTCCCAGAACAAGGTGTCCCTCAGGTGAGTTACCTGCCAGGACCGCTCACCTGGGTGCGTGTGGAGACCTGGGGCCCCGGTATCTTCACGGCCGCCGTGGCACTCTGATGAACCCTGCAGTTTGAGAAACTGTGACACTACTTTGAGTGGGTTTTTGTTAATGTTAGGGGAGAAAAGTGGACATCTTGTTGAAAGTCAGCTTGCAGGCCTTAAGCAGCCACCCTTAATTGCCCCCGTTCTTAGATGCCCTGGTAAAGGGCAATTCTATGTCTGTTTTTTTTTCCTGAGATGATGTTTACTCATTCATTCAACAAAGATTTTTTGAGCATCTACTAAGGCTATGAAGGTCCGTTATCTCTGCAGGAAACAGCTTTATTACCCGACATTCCTAAGTTATCAGGGCAATAAATAATGATAAAAACTGAGGGTATTTGGGCCTCTGGTGGGCAAACCGCCTGCAGTCTGAGGGCTGCTGCCCCTTCTCTCGTCTTCTGCTCTGATTTAAACCTCAGCTGCTTTTGTCTCCAACTATTGGAATATTGAGCAGAGGGAGGCAGGAGAGGGGCCCCGGGTCATTCTGCCCCCGCTGTGGAGTGTTGGTGCTGGAGTGTAGACGCGTGCTCTACTGCCGTGGAGACAACAGGGAATTGACCGTTTCCCTCTTTTCACTTGGAAAACTTGCCGATGACGTTACAGGAAGAAAACCCACAGTCAGATATTTCATCTGTTTTACTGAATACATGAAAGAGAATCAACAACTGCAGCCATTTAAATTGTCTGACATTTGTCAGCTAATGAAGTCCTATTTTTCCTTCTCACAGTCCACTCATGATGCTAAGTAACAACTCATGGGAACTGGTCAACCCCTTATCAGCAAACGTTTTTTTATGATAGCTGACGTCTTCAGAATTTTTTTTTTCCTTTTATCATCTGAGCCAAAGGTGATGAAAACACATTCCTTAATCCATTCTAAACAGAATTGTGGGATGATCGTTTAAAAACAGATGTCAGTTCTTCCCTTCCTGATTAAAAGCTTCCAGTGGCTTTCCCAGCCTCTCAGCGTAAAACCCGCCTCCTTAAGTTCTGGAAGACACTCATGTACCCAAGCTCATGCCTGACTCCCACCCCCTTGGTGACTGCATCCCAGGCCCCCCAACCCCTGGTGACTGCACCTCAGGCCCCCCACCCTC
This sequence comes from Bradypus variegatus, assembly GCA_004027775.1. NCBI lineage: Eukaryota > Metazoa > Chordata > Mammalia > Pilosa > Bradypodidae > Bradypus > Bradypus variegatus. The sequence continues at coordinate 8,743 of PVKY010000834.1, forward strand.
TTGCTGACAGCACCCCAGGCCCCCCACCACTCTGGTGACTGTTCTCCAGGCCCCTCACCCCCTTGGTGACTGCAACCCACTCAGAAGACACATCTTTCATTGCCTTTTGCTCTTGTTGCTTCTAATGCATGCAGCCGGGAAGCTTCTGGAAGGCTTAAAGCCCAGAGTAGCATGACTGGATTTATGAAGAAATGACTGAAGGAATTTGCAGTGAGTTGAGAAGAAAGCACTTTCTTTTTTCCTCAAACAGGAACTGACATAGGCATTTTGCAGAGTGCTTGGAAATGCTTTCAGTGTCTGAGCTGGTAAATGCTTTGTGGGCTGGGGGGTCTTTCTGAGTGTCCTCACAATGAGGTGAAGTGTGGTCCAGTTAGGATTAGCATTCTCAGAGCGGATCTGCATCTGAGCTTAGAAACTGGCATTTACATATAAATAGAAAATTAAATCAGTTTTCTAAACAGGTATTTTTGAAAATCCAATAATAGGTTAACAAATTTAAGGTTTACACAAACAACTGCATATTTTTGACTTAATTTTAATTAAACTTCATGAAGTACGTGATTGATCGGTGAGACAGGAACAAAGCATTCCCTCCGCATTCTAAACAGTTTTGCAGGATATTGATGGTTTTAAAATCATGAGCCCAGGCTGCACAGCTCGTCACCCGGCCAAGTAAGTCGGGGCAAAAGGCGGTCAAACCACTTCACTCAGGGCAGTGTGCTGGCAGAGACGAGGCATTTTGCAAAGTTAATGTGGGAACACGCTGATATTTCCTTCTCTTCCTTCCCGTGCCACGCTTTACAAGCAAAACGCTAGGAATTCTATCTCGAGCATTTTGCTTTTCCTCTGGGGAAATTTGAAAGAAAATTATCCGTGTAGAATAAAAACACATTACTGTGTGTTACTGTGTCCTGGAGCAGATGCAGGGCAGTACGGTGGAGAGGGGCTGGAGTTCAAGTTAAAAGACGACCGTGTGTGTGAGTTTGGGAAGTGCTTAGGGCAGGCATCACTTAGGTTGGAACTGGGAAGTGGGTGGTGGGGGGGTGTAGATATAACTTTATCTCCGTTTCTCATTTTTCTCTTTTCAAATACTACCATTCTTAAGTTTCTATTAATTCAACTGTTAGCGGGCTAATGGCCACACCCAGGCCTCAATATGGGGGAACAGACAAGCCAAGCCCACCCATTTGTCTCCAAAGGAGCTCGTTCCTCTTCAAACAACTCTCCAAATTGTTTCTTAAGGAACCCAGTCACCATTCTTCTAAACACTTGAATGAAAGCAGCTTAGCTTTCCTTTTTCTGGTCTTGCATACTTTTCTAGTTTGCTAATGCTGCCAGAATGCAAAACACCAGAGATGGACTGGCTTTTATAAAAGGGGGTTTATTTGGCTACACAGTTACAGTCTTAAGGCCATAAAGTGTCCAAGGTAACACATCAGCAATCGGGTACCTTCACTGGAGGATGGCCAATGGCGTAGGGAAAACCTCTGTTAGCTGGGAAGGCATGTGGCTGGCGTTTGCTCCAAAGTTCTGGGTTCAAAATGGCTTTCTCCCAGGATGTTCCTCTCTAGGCTGCAGTTCCTCAAAAGTGTCACTCTTGGTTGCTCTTGGGGTGTTTGTCCACTCTTAGCTTCTCCGGAGCAAAAGTCTGCTTTCAACAGCCAACTTCAAACTGTCTCTCATCTGCAGCTACTCTCTCAGCTGTGCATTCTTCAAAGTGTCCCTCTTGGCTGTAGCAAGTTTGTTCCTTCTGTCTGAGCTTATATAGTGCCCTAGTAATTTAATTCAAACCCACCCTGAATGAGTGGGACAAAACCTCCATGGAAATTATCCAACAAAAGGTCTTGTCCACAGTTGATTGAATCACATCTCCATGGAAACACCCAAAGGATTCCAAAATCTAATCAACACTAATATGTTTCCCCACACAAGATTGCATCAAAGATAATGGCATTTTGGGGGACACAATACATTGAACTGGCACACTTACCAAAAGGCAGGTCTGGTTTTTCACTGAAGTAAGCATTCCACCTCCAGATACAGATTTCTACCCTGACTTAATCTTATCTTCTAGTCCTTCCTTTTGTTATCCAAAGCACCTTACCTGCATGCCTGGATTTAAAGTGATTTAAATTTAAATGTTGAGGCACAGCTGCCATCCTTACTTACTCTGGGTGATTCTCTGAGTTTTTATGTTATTGTTTGCTTTTTGTTTTGTTTTGTTAGTTGGAAATAGGAAGTAGATATCATAATTGTAGCTTCCATTTTATAGCCTCTTCTCCCCCATCCCCTACTGTATATCATTTAACATTTAGACTCTTATCTCTAAATAATTACACTTTTTCTCTTTGTCACCTTTATTAGTGACAAATAAGTTCAGCATTTTTGTCTTTGCCTTGATATCACTCATTAATTCCATAAATGCCACAGTTGGGATTATCTATCACATGAGCCTATTCTCTGTTTGTTGGAATTTTGGAAACTCAGTGGATTTGAAAGCCTAACTGACAACTATGGAAATACTGAATTGGGAAATATCTGGTATGTCTTGCTTCCAAGAGAGATGAGGACATTCCAGTAATTTATAAGAATTATTATTGGGTTAACCAACAACTTCCTACTATTTCTTCAATGACTCCGTTCATTCATTCGTTCATTCATTCATCAAATATTCAGCAAATGCCTCTCAGATGGGATTCAATGGAGTTAAGTTATACAAATATGTAAAATATCATAGTATATTGAGGATCAATTATAATTGTATAGGACAATGGGTTTACTGAAAAGAGAGCACATTTTAGCAATCAACCTGTTCTGGGGAATTACTTTTTATTTGGAAACAAATTTGAACTTAAGAAAAGATGCAAGAAGTAATGCAAAAAACTCTTCCATATCCTTACCTGGATTCACCAGTTGTGAACATTTGTCCTATCTGCTTTATCATTTGTGCTATCCATTTATCCACACTTATTTTTTCCTGAGCCATTTGTGAGTCAGCTGTAGAAATCATGTCTAACTCCTTCTCTCAGAGTCAAAGTCCTCATACTTCTCCATACAATTTGTGAGACTTGGACTGAAGGTTACATTTAGGTGAATGTCATTGAGTGTTAGGTCTGACATATCAAGATGAGTATCTACGTGTCCACTGTAGCAGATTTTAGGACTAGTGTGCTTCCACCCGTTCCACAGAGATAGTGAGAATGAAGCATTTAGTATACGACATCATCTCCAAAATATTCTAGTTTAGCAAGGATAAAATATTCTCGCCAACCAGTGGTAAAGTGAGATCCTAGCAATGCTTTTGGGATTGTTATTTGCTAAGCTGTTATTTTTAACCCTGTTGATAAGATCTAAAATTTTTTATTTTGGCAAATTTCCAAATTAGTTTTAACTTATTAAAGTCATATTTGGATGTCTAGCTAAGCCTCGGTAAGAATGAATAAACAGCAAAAAACAGCTAAGAAATGTTCAATAGAATGTAAAATAATAAAAATGTAAATGTAAAGTATGGTTTGAAATTTCACAGTATAAAAGGTGTATAAAATGAAAATACGATCAAAGGAAACGTTAGCTTTGTACCTTAATAAGTACTTTTCCTCCTAGACAAAATAATCCTTGGGTTAGAGAGAAACAGTTGGGTCCACTTCTCTCTGTAGATGAGAAGATTTATCCAGAAGATGCAAAAGGTTATTATGATGTAAATGGTCTCGGAAAAGGGGGCTGCTTCTTCATAGATGTAGGAGTGAATCTTGACGATATTTGAGCAGGGTTGTTTTTAAAGTGGAGGAAGTATTTTCCCCACTTTTATGTTTTCCCAGTGGTAAATGCTGAAATAAAGATGTAGAAAAACATGCTTGTGTAGTTTTGTCTGCAAACATAAACATTCTGTCTTCCCTCAAGTCAGATCTATGCAAAAGTAACTCAACAACATTATCCTTAGATAATATTAGAGAAAATTCTGTCAACCTCAATAAAGTTGTTCCTGATAGATTTAAATAATAAAGAATTTTCTGAAAATTGTTTATAAATTGAATTTTTACTATACCAAACTATCCTTTGAATTAAAAACAAAAGAGTTTCCTATCTCATAGAGAGGATTTCAAGAGGATAATCAAAATAAAGAAACGCAAAATGGTAATCACATTAAAGTGTAAACTTGTTAGCAATCAAAAATGTAAATTAAATTGTGAGATTCTGTTTTCACCTAATAAATAGAAAAATTTGTATTTGGAAGAACAATAGTAAGTGATTGACAAAAATATGGAACACCCATTCTCGCATCCTGCTGATGAGGGTGGAAACTGCTGCAGAAAATTACAGATTTCACCTGTAGAAAAGTTACCTGGGTGAAGAATTGAGGATTGTTTACAAAACTGTAGCCTATGGTATCAACTTAAATGTCCAACAACAGGGGATCAGTTAGTTTATGGTAGACCTTAATCCATGGTTAAAAATAGTACATAGTCATTAACATGGAAATATACTTATTATGTAGTCAACAATACATATAAGCACACACATGCACACACACATATACTTTTATGCACACACATGTGTGCAGATACACAGAGAAATACCCAATAAAATATTCTCTAAGGGATTACTCCATCCCCAGCAGGAAACAATGGGCATTTAAAATTTATTCCTATTTTCTTTCTAATGATTTCATTTTTCTACTTCTTCCCCTTGTTTATTGATATATATGGATTTATGGATTTATTATTTTTCCAAGTAAAAGCTCTGCCTTCCTTCCAAACCCATCCTGGTAATCTCCAATCTACTCTCTATCTCTGTGGGTTTGCTATTTCTAGTCAATTCTTGTAAGTGATATCATACACTGTTTTTCCTTACATGCCTTGCTTATTTCACTGAGCGTAATGTTTTCAAGTTTCTTCCATACTGAAGCATATCTCAGGACTTCATTCTTTTTTATGACCGAATAATGTACCATTGTGTATATTCGCTACATTTTGTTTATCCATTCATTTGTTGATGGACCCTTGAATTTTCTCCACATTTTGGCTATTGTGAAAAAGTGTTACTATAAACACTGGTGTACCTGAATCTGTTTGAGTCCCTGTTTTCACTTTCATTGGGTGCATGTCTAGAAGTGGAATTATTGGGCCGTAGGATAATTCTATATTTAACTTCCTGAGGATTGCTTTCCAGGGTGGCTGCATCATTTACATCCTTGCCAACAATGCATTAGTGGTCCATTGTTCTGTATCCTCTCCATCAATCATTATTTTCTAGTTTTCTTTCTGTCTTTATTTTTTTAATAATGACTATCCTCGTAAATGCAAGAGGTATCTCATCGTGGTTTTTATTTGCATTGCCATAATTTGATAATGATTTTGAGCACCTTTTCATATGCTCATTGGCCAATTGTATATCTTCTTTGGAGAAATGTCTACTAAATTGAGTTGTTTGGGTTTGTTTGGGTTTTTTTGTTGTTGCATTGTGAAAGTTATTTATATATTCTGGATATTTGGCCCTTAATCCATATATGGTCTGCAACTATTTTCCTCTGTTTTACAGGTTGCCTTTTGACTTTCTTGATAATTTCCTTTGATGAACAAAAATTTGTAATTTTGTTGAAATCTAATTTTTCTATTGTTTCTCTGTTGTTTGTGATTTTGATGTCCTATTTAAGAATCCATTACTGAATCCATGGTCATGAAGATTAGCCCCTCTGTTACCTTTTAAGAGTTTCATAATTTTAGCTATATCTAGATCCTTAATGCATTCTGAGTTGATTTTGTATATGGCATGAGGCAGGGGTCTAACATCATTCTTTTGCATGTGAACATCCAGTTTTTCTTGCTTTCCCCACTGCATTGAACTAGCAACTTTGTAGAAAATTAACTGGATGTAAATGTGTGGGTCTATTTCTGAACTTTTAATTCCATTCCATTGTCCTGTTTGCCTGTCATTACGCCAGTACCTCACTGGTTTGATTACTTCCACTTTGTAGTGCAATTTGAAATCAGGAAGTGTGATTCCTCCAACTCTGTTCTTCTTTCTCAAAATCATTCTGGCTATTTGGAGCAGCTTGCAGTTCCATATGAATTTGAGGATTGGCTTCTCTATATCTGCATAAAAGGTCACTGGAATTTTAATAGGGATTGCATTAATACTGTAGATCAGTTTGGGTAGTAATGACATCATAACAATATTAACTTCCAATCCATGAAGATGGTATGCATTGCCATATGTTTAGGTCTTCCTTAATTTCTTTCAGAAGTGTTTTGCAGTTTTCGGTATATGTATCTATTATATCATTGGTTAAATTTATTCCTAGATATTCTATTCTTTTATATGCTGTTGTAAATGGAGTCATTTTGCTAGTTTCCTCTTTGGATTGTTCTTTACTGGTGTATGGGAACAAAATTGATTTTTGCATGTTGATCTTGTATCCTGACACTTTGCTGAACTTTTTTATTATGTCTAATAGTTTTCTTGTAGATTCCTGTGGATTTTCTATATGTAAGACCAGGGCATCTGCAAATAGAGATAATTTTATTTCTTCCCTTTCAATTTGAATATCTTTTATTTCTCTTTTTCTTGCCCAATTTCTCTAACTAGAAATTACAATGTAATATTGAATAGCAGTGGTGAAAGTAGGTAGCCTTGTCTTGTTCCTGAGGTTAGAGGGGAAGCTTTAAGTCTTTCACTATTGAATAGGATGTTAGGTGATTTTTTTTTTCATAAATGGCCTATATCATATTGAGAAAGTTCCCTTTTATTCCAGTTTCCTGAATATGATTATCAAGGAGGGGTGCTGGATTTTGTCACCTTTTCCTTATCTGTTGAGATGATCGTGTTTCTTTTGTTCCCCCTTCATTCTATTAATGCAGTGCATTGCATCGACTGGTTTCTGTGGGTTGAACCAATGTTGCATTCCTGGGGTTAATCCCACTTTGTCATGGTGTATAATTCCTTTATTGTACTGTTGGATTTGATTTTGCTAGAATTTTAAGTAATTTTGTATCTCTATTCATAAAGGAAATTGGTAAGTTTTCTATTCTTGTAGTTTATTTACCAGGCTTTGGTATCAGGTAGTACTGATGAATTAGGAAGTGTTCTCTTGTCTTGAATTCTTTGGAAGAGTTTGAGAAGGATTCATGTTAATTGTTCTTTAAGTGTTTCATAGAATTCACCACTGAAACCACCTAGTTCTACACTTGCCTGAGGTCGAAGATAATTGATTCAATCTCTTTAATTTATTGATTTGTTGAGATTCTCTATTTCTTTTTGAGTCAACTTAGGTAATTTGTATGTTTCTAAGAACTTTTCCATTTCATCTGCATTATCTAATTTGTTGGTAATTGTTTATATTATTCTCATATAATCCTTTTTCTGTAAGATCTGTATTGATATCATGATTTTCCTTTTCTTTCTGATTTCAGTTATTTTTCTGTTTTTCTTTGTCTGTTTAGTTAAAAGTTTGTCAATTTTATTGTTTTTTTTCTAATAAGCATTTTTTAAATTCTTTCATTGATTTTCTATTCTCTTTCGTTTATTTCCTCTCTACTCTGTTTCCTTGTTGGTGTTCTGTCTAGATGTTCTATCCTCAAGTGGTATATGGATATCTCCCACTATTATTGTAGAACTGTTTCTCCCTTCAATTATGTCAATGCTTGCTTCATGTACAACATTATATATGGATACAATGTAATGTCCTTCTTTGTCTATTGTAACACTTTGGACTTCAAGTCCATTGCATTTTATATTAATATAGCAACCCCAGCTCTCTTTTGCTTATTATTTGCATGAAATATATTTTTCAGCCTTTTACTTTCAACCTGTTTTATCTTTGGATCTAAAGTGGGTCTCTTGTAAACAGCAAATAGATGGCTGATGTTTGTTTATCCGTTCTCCATTCTGCCAATCTCTGAATTTTGAATGGAGAGTTTAATCCATTTACACTTAGGGTAATTAGAAGGTAAGACTTACTTCTGCCAATTTGCTAATTGATTTTTGTGAGACTTATGCCTTTTTTTCCCTCCTTTCCTCTATTCCTGCCTGTTTTCTTGTTTAGATTATCTTTTATAATGTACCATTCGAATCACTTCTCACTTCCCTTCATGTAGTTTTTTTAGATGTTTCCTTTATGGTTACCATGGGGTATTCTAAATCTATTACCATTTTGTTTGTGTTGATTCCAACTTGAGTTTCAGAACCTACACATACTCTGTTAATGTATAGCTTGGTCACTCCATTTTATGTTATTCTTGTCACACATTAGATCTCTATGTAATTTATAATATTTATATTTTTATATTAGAGGAAAATAATATAAAAACCTTCAAATGATTCACTCTTTTGTAAGCATTGTGATTTCCTTTTTCTGGATAAGATGGGGAGCTGTATGCTGTAAGGAAATTATACAGAATCCTTCATTCACTACTCTTTTTTAAACTGGAACAAGTTTCCTAAAATCCATGTTTCTCAAATATTGCTTATTTTTAAATTGGAGAGGGAGAACACCTAGCTTAGCAGCACTGTCCTTGGCTCTAGTGGATTCATGTAATATGATACATAGTAACAGCCTAGCAATCAGGAGCTGCCCAGTAATTGAAGTTACTGGTTTTAAATTATTTTTATGAAATTCTGACTGTTTTGATGACTGTGTGCTGATGTAGGGCACACCTGCAAAAGGGAGGTCTTTACTAAATTCATGAAATTAGTATTTAAAACAGAGAATTTTTTCTTCCAGTTTATCTGGAAATTTCTTTGGTGGGCAAAAAACCTTTCACAAAGGGTTATTCAAGGACAGAGGAAGAATTATGCAATTGGATTCTAAAAGTCTCCCAGAGCTCCAGAAATGCATAAATGGTTGATAGGTTCCTTCTGGAATGTGGATTTCCACCTCATCATAGTAGCTTAATCCTTAACTGATAATTTTTGTATTTAGGAATATATCACAAAAATTGAAATCTAATTTTAGTACAGCTTTAACTGGCAGAATTTATTTTTAAGGGTAATTTTGTTATTGTGGCTTATTTATGATGCTATTTAAATTATGTAATCAGCATAAATACATGTAATCATGCAATTTAAAAAAAGACTATTGTTTAGGAATGTAATGACAGAATTCAGGCAGAATGTAATGACAGAATTTAGAAATTCTTAGTGAACTTTATTTTAAAGCTGGTTTTGGAATGAATGGTAGTTAATATTCAATTTTAGGCATTTCTCTTCAAAAAAGAAGTGAAAATAATCTTGTTAAATTCATTGGAGTAAAATATAGTATTAAAAGCATGATAAAGTTTGTGGAAGACCAGAATTTCTCAACTAAATTTATATAGATGTACAACTTTCTGTTTATCATCATTTACCCAGTTTTTGAGTTGAATTTTTACCATTCTTGAAAGAGAGGCTTTTTGGAATATATATATTTTTTAAATTTTAAAATCATAGTTTTACATTGCAAGACATTTTTTCTCTATCAAGGTACTTCATCTACTTCATCTTTAATACTATCCTGAGTTAATCAAAAGGTGAACCAGACAAGTGAATGTATTCATGTCAGTTATCTGCTACTAAAAACTCAAAAGCTATTTAATCCAATATATGCATTTTTGTATATGAAGTAGTCCATTATTTCAGTGTAAATAACAAGGTGTGAGTTTTGTTTGAAGAATTACTTGCTGTCTGCTGTAAGTAACATCACTTATAAATCCTTTGCTTTATATTTTCCTTTCATATTCAGAAGCATAAATCTTCTGATTTTTTTCATAGAACTTTTTTAAAAAAGTTATTTGAGTTATCAAAGCTGAGTAGTTTTGCCCATTACTTTGTGGTTCTAAGGTTGTGTGAAGATATATTTCATTAATTATATAAATCAAATGTGAGAAATAGAATAACTTGGGGAAAATTACTTTCTCTTGCTGTAGTTTTCTCTCTGAACATTTTGAAGTGCTTTGAAGTTATAGTGAAGTAGCACTGATCTTCTATTTGTTGAAGCTCATATATAGAAGACAAGGTGAGAACAGTGTAGAAAATTGCATGGAAATTGACAAGTCTGCTTCTAATATTCTCAAGAAAAATCCTAGGATCTCCAGATATTCAAGGCTAAGAATTTTGAGCACAGAAATAAGAGTGTCTTTAGCAAGAGCTTCCATGATGGAGAAAGCCAAGCCACCACCCACCCATGTCATGACAGAGCCTGGGCTGAATTGGGGAGCATTTTAGAAAATGTGTGAAATGCAGATATGCCATAAGAACAAACCAAAAAACTAGCTGTCACCCAGCATAACACAGAGACAAGCTCTGGTAATACAATCAAATAACTCTGCCTTTATTTTTATTTCAAGTATATGCATACATGTATATATTTTTCTTTTGCACAATTCAAATCATACTAGTTACAGTTTTTATGCTTATTTATAAATCTTCAAGCAAAATTTTACTACAGACTGAAAACTTACCCACATAAAGTTTTGACTGAAATTAGAATCCCACCACCAGTATGAGAACATACAAAACTTGTTTATAAGAAATACCCTGCGAACTACTGACAAGTTCAATTTTACAATAAATCTTTCTGAATGGCATAGAAAAATTAGTTGTGATTTATTGCATTTCTTTATCTTCTTAGAATGTGAAGCATTTTAAATATATTTAGCAGTATTCATAGTTTCTTTGCTGTGAATTACCTATTTATGGCACTTGCCTAGGTTTTTAAGTTGAGGGTTAATCTCTTTCTTATTTATTGGTAGGATGGGTGTGCATGTATTCAGAGAAACCACATGCAATTGTTATTTTGTAGGTCAAAAAAGTTGTGTACATATATGTGATATGTTAATCTGATACATGTTGCTGATGTTTTTCTCACTGACCTTTTAAGTTGGTGTAAAACTCAAATAGGATCAATTCATTTCTCAGCTTGTGATAGCTTGACAGTTTCCGTGTGTTTGTGTGATGACTGTACTGTACAGACTTGAGCTGCCTTGCTAGCCCTGCACTAGCTGGAAGCCCAGACTTACAGATTTCATGGTTTTATTTTTCAACATTATGCAGGAGCAGTATTCAAAATTGGACTACAAATGACATGTGGTTTGTTCGAATGGCAGATATCTACCTTTAGTTGTTGGCTTATGTGGAGGTCACTGCTTGTTCTTTTGGGGGCGAGGGTGCGGAGGCGTCTGTAAATTTATTCATGTTTACTTTAGAATCACTTGGCCAAGTTTCAGGAAAACACCATAGGATTTGACTCTAGGAATGAGGTATGTCTTCCACTTACTAAAGTTATCTTTCGATAAGGAAACACAGGCCGAGTAGCTGAGTGGCTTTCCCAAGATTACCTGGTTATAACCTCGGGGTCATCAATCTCTAAAAAGTGAACATTAGAGATAATTCTGCAATGATGACACTGCCGGTGCAATTGGCCCTTGTCCAAGTCCACACAACTCTCTCAGGGGCATCTGACATACAAGAATCTGAGGTTATTGTGATGACAGTTTCAATTATCTAATTCAAATCAGATCTGACTTATAAACATAATCTGGCCAGCATGTGCGTTGGCTGCCATCACTCGTTGATGGCCAAGACTGCCCATCCTCGAGCCTCGGGACGTCATGGCGGCAGACCCCGAGATGAATATGGTGTAACAACACCCTGAAATGAGATCAAACTGCTGGACATCTGTCTGCCTCCATTTAACAGGGGGTCCTCAGGGATGGGGGCCCTCGGCATTCGGAAATAATCTCTGCACTGGGCAGCGTTAGAACAATCGATTCCATTTGCCCTGCTCTGGCCCTCAAATCTCTAATTTTCCCTCCAGAGGCCATCGGCTACGAGTGTGCCTTGCACACCGATTTGTCCACTTCCTCTGCTGCAGCCCAGAAACTTTCAAACATTGGGGCTCCACTTTCAGTGCAGGACCCTTCTTTTAAAGCCAGCACAAGACAGGGAAGCAAGGGCAGTTCAATACAGTCCACTGTAAATTCAAGGGTTAAGATATTTTCCCAAACAGTGTTAGTTTTTGTTGTGCTGTGAAGCCATGAAACTATCATAAAACATGGATGTCCACAAATAAATGGAAAAATTAAGAACAAATGTAGAATATTTATGATCACAAATCATCTAAAATATGTTTAACAAGGTATTGAGTTAAAGCAGGAGGATGATAGGTTTTTTAGCCAGAAGGGACCATGAAAATTATAAAATTGGACCCTCTGATTTTAAAGCTCGTGCAAGGTCACAGACCTAACAACAGCAGGTGGTTTCTAGGTGCACTGAAGAAAGTTCTCAGCAGAAAATTGCAAGAACCTTATTAAAAAGTGGCTTCTCAGGTCTAATTAAATGCTACTGACTCCATTTGTAGATCATTTGCAGATTATAGCACATGTGGAAATGGGCACATTCCCCCAGTCTGACCCACATTTCTAAAGAATCAGTGGATGGTTCGAGTTCTCTGCCAGTTGTTCTTCCTCGGAAAGTGGGAGGACATCGTCATCCCACTAAGACAAGTGCTGAAGTCACCTCAAAGGAATTCACATTTTCTTTAAAATTTCTACCAGGTAGTTTATAGAAGATTATCATCAAGTAATGAGAATATTATTTATTTGAAATTACTCCAAAACCTTTTCAAGAGATAATCTAAAACGTAGTCAATATGGTGTAATAATATTGATGTGCTATTACTTTCTGTCTGATTTTACATTAACTTCATCCCATTTCTTCACATTCTCTGAGTATTTTCTTGCTCATGCTGGATTGTTCACATTTGTTGCTGTTTTAAGCAACACATCTCTGCCTATTTTTTTTTCTTTTAGATTGTTTCCTTATGTTCTGTAATTAGGTTTGGGACTTATTGCTAAATTGATTCCCTGAAGAATTCATCAGAGGCAGATCAGATAGCAATTAAGACCCAGTAGCGATCCAGTGGGGATTAATTTCCCCGTTTGCAACTTCATCTCCAAATGTCCCATTTTCACCAGATGCGGAAGGGATGACGCGCTCGTTACAGGAGTGCTTGTCACAGCCCTGGCACGTGGCGAACGCTTAACGAGGCGGCTACTCCTATTGTGATTACTAATAATCTGTTATTAGAAGCAACACCTAAAACACCTTTGTTTTACAATCATAACATCGTTTTCTTCTATTTACTTTTAAGATTTTAGTAAATAAGGTAGCAGTACCCTAAAGTCTTAAATTTTTGTTTCTCGATTGTTCATCAGGCTGAGCATGTTTTCCATAGGATTACTGCCTATCAAGTTTTATGTATAAAATTAAAACATCTGTGTATTATTTTAACATTAACTTTAAACTATTACATTTTTAAGGTGTAAATTGATTCTGCGTATATATTGGATTTGAATACTTGATTGATTTGACTTTTCCCATTTTCCCATTCTGTTTCCTTTTCTTCATATTTTTCCTAAACTACCTAATGCTCTCCACCAATAATTGCCAACAATAACCAAGAATGGACCAGAATAACTCAGAATTCAGAGAATGATGGGTGTGTGGGGCACCCCCCTCAGGCCTCAGGGGGCCTCAGCCCCTCGTGTGTCAGAGACCATGACAGTGACAGCTCTTAGGACTCAGACTTCTGGAGTTATTCTCTACTTATGTCCAGCTTTCACTTAAAATTCTCATCATTTCATCTGCTTCATAGCTTTTCAGTCTCTCGGGGCCCTTCTCTGTAGGCACGTTGCATTTGGTACTGATTTCATTAACCAGTACGTGACGTGAGGAGGACAGACATGACGGATTGCAGCCGTGAGCGTTGCTGAACATCACCCAGGTGGCTGGGAGCTGTTTGAGTCGAGCTCATCTCAGAGAAATGGAAGTTTTTAGAGACTTGTTTCCCATAGTTGTCTCTCCGACAACTCAGAAGCATGGTTGAAATATTTAGAGACTGGGCAAGAAATTAGATGCAAAAACTTTTCAGTCATTCTCTAGGTGAGCACAACTTGGTCAGTCCTTCATTTACTCATTCACTCATTCTTCATTTATTCATTCGTTTGTTATTCAAAAATCTTTGGATGCTTATTGTGTGGTGATGTCTGTGCTTGTATTGATTGGGGGAAAATATAGATAAGAAAGAGTCCTTCTCCTCCAGTGTCTGTGCTGGGGCCCTGAAGATTTACCAGAACTCACAGGACTCAGTGTATCGTCGTCCTCATGGCTGTGACTTGTTACAGTGACAGATGCGAAGCATGGACGACAAAGGGAAGGAGCACTTGGGGCAAAAGCCAGGGGAGACCAGGCAGGAGCTTCCCAGAGCCCCTTCCCGTGGAGTCCACAGGACGCGCGTCACTCTTCCAGCAATTAGTTGTGATCACAATGTGGAGCGTTGTCTACCAGGGAAATGCATTATGGACTCAGTGCCCAGGGCTTTTACTGGGGTCTGGTCTTGTAGGCAAACCCCGTGCGGCATAGACCCCCAGGGTGAAGGCAGTGGTGAGGACAAAGCACGTTGTGTGCACCCTGTGGGCACAGTGAGCCTGTCTGCTCAGCGAGGGGATGGATGGTGGGGACCTTCCTGAAACCCAAGGGCCCAGAGCCCAGCCAGGGGCCGGCCTTGCAGGCAGACCTTCCAAAGGGTGGCAGCCTGGGGGCTGCTGCGTCATCTGTTCTTCACTATTTCATGTTTACGCTGGGGAGGGGAGAAGACCCCTTTATTTAGAGTCACATACAAAGAGTTACCGGACTGCTGAAGACAGCTCATGTGGCTCTGCCCGGGGACGTCAAGGAAGCTGACCCGGAGCTTGAGGGAGTCCTATGAGCTCCGAAAGCCCAAAGAGCAGGGAAGGGCCTTCACCCGCACAAAGGTGACTCGGCTCATTTCGGTCAAGGGGGAACTGAGGCATCTGTGTGGCCGGAGCGTAGGGTACCGCAGGAGGAAGCCAGAGGCTGGGGAGGGCAGTCCGAGCAGAGCGTGATGTGTTTTATAGTTGGTGGCTTGAAAGGAGCCATTCACAGTTTTAGCCAGAAAAGAGAAGTAAATAAATTTGAAATGTATCCCTAGTAACCAGTGGAGAAAAAAATGAGAAGGAAGAGTTTGAAGACAGTAAAACCAGGGAGGAAGCAAGGGACGAAGATCTGAGCCAGTTCCCCCATGGTGGGGACGAAGATGGAGCAGTGATGCTCACCGCCATGCCTGAGAAGCGCCTGGGGGCTCCCAGAGAACGGGAAGTTGAGATCCCACTCGAGCCCTCAATGTCCACAGGCAAAGCATCCTCCAAGTTTCTCTTCTGCTGCTGTCTTCCTGTGTGATACTATCTGGAATCCTCAGGTCCCCTGGGGCTGCCAGTTCAGTATTGGGTATCTCCATGGATGTAGCTATTTTTGTAGACTCGCCTCTTCAGCTCTGCAGTAAATTGAGATGCAAAGCCAGATGTTGGTCCACCTTCGCCAGATTGTCCCATCTATTCTCAGAGGGATCTGGCCAGGGCATCAGTGTGCCCTGAGCAATCTGAAAGTCCCCACAGAGGATTCGCAGTGGCTCTCGGCTCCCAGGGGGTGTGTGGCCCTCAGTGCTGGTCAGAGGGTGCAGTGGTGACAGATATAAATTGATGTAGTTACTTCCCGGGGGGTTGACATATATAATGGGGTTTAAGATGTTTTCACCACGTGACTATTATATAAATGCAATGTATTTAGACAAAATCATTAGGGTAAAACATAGATATAATCATATCCAGCCCAACATAGCTTTCTTCCTGTTTGGTTTACATTATATTTTAATATAGATGACGGCATAAAAGAAACTTGCAAAGAATAATGCGAGGGCACACACCCGTTTCCTGCTCTAGTCTTGGATTAACCAGATATTATGGAGTTTCATAAGGATATTCTACGTGAAAAGCAGGGAAGCTATCTTCTTCAGTAGTAGTTTAGTTGATATTTTAATCAAATGAAATATCTCAGGAATGTGTTAAGATCAATTTGTATATTATATGTGCAGAAATATTTTGTTTTTATGTTTTCCCTCCTGAGCTATCTGATGATGTTGAGCCTCGCAAAATATGTTGGAGAAAATTATCTTTGAAGGTTTTCCATCAATGGCTTAATTACCTTACAGCGGACAGAAAGCAAACAGTCTGCTCACCCAGGCTGTCCAAAGAACCTCCTGTTGCTTTTGTTTTCACTACAGCTGGGAAAGGAGAAATTGCATTGCATAGATCCCTTCTTCTTGCTTCCAAATGATTTGTTATGATGGTGATTGAAAGAACAATTTAAACTCTCTTTTATGAGTTTGCATGCCAATGAGTGGGTTGCAGTACGGAGAGCCAGGCTGTGGTTTTCCCAGGTTTCCTGCATTATTTCTGTCCATCATCCACATTGGGCTCATTTAACTCCTCTCAATATTGCTCTGAAATGGGATCAAAAGCTAAGCCAATTGCATGCCAAGTATGTGGTCCTGCAGTGTTGGGTTATCTCCCACTCCCCCGTGGGGGCTGACGTGGCCTTGCTTAGTCAGTACATAGCCAGGGAGAGGAATTCATTTCAAAATGACAACTGGAAGGAACCGTGAAAGAAGACTCACGGAGGACAGGCCCCACAGCGCGCACATTTTCTCACTGGGAAACCCTCCCAGGCCCATCCTTGGACCCCACTGAGTCTTTGTAAACACAAGTAGAGTGAGCAAGAGATCTGTTTTCAAAGTCTGAGCTAGCAGATTCCAGGAGGAGACAAGCGATGAGACCAGGAGACATGACACAAAATATCATGTGCCACAGATAAAGACTCTTATAAACCATGGCCACCTGGGGACTTCTCTTGACTGCTGGAGTCACATTTATCCTTGTTTTATGCAGGAGATATGCCTCTCTGCTAACTTGCTTTCCCAGTTAGCTTTCGCAGGAGGACTTCTGATGTTCATGACAGAAACAGAAATTAAACACAGGAATTAGATGTCCTAGATTTCAGGTCTAGCAGGGAATATGGGCTTTGCTGCCCCTGCCCCTTGAAGCTCTTTTTGTTTGTTCTTTAGAGTGAGATGGCATGGAGGAAAGTAAGGGGAGCCAGGGATGCTCCCCAGACAGCTCCCTCAGGGTTAGGCAATTTGGGGGGCCCCAGGCCAGGACCACCAGGCTAGGGGGATGCCCCCAGCAGCCGGCCCGGGAGACCATGGAAAGTACTGCATTTCATCTCTGTCTTTTAAATATCTAAAAAGAAAATGGCGAAATTTATATCAAAGAAGAGATACTAAAACCTATGTAAAAGCAACCAAGAGTTGCTTTGAAGTTCTGTTTTGAATGCTTTAATAGGGCAAATTCTTTGAAGATTTAGGTATATTTTTGCTGATGTACATTATAGACGTCTACTAGCCTCTGGTAGAAGCTGTTCCTGTTGTGCATAAAAAAAAATACTGGTTAAATCTATTAACTGCATTACCTTTTTTTTTTTTTTTTTTTTGACCACTTCTTACCTGTATTGGCTTTCTGACAAGGACCCAGTATAGATTTTTGGTTTCCCTGCATGCAGCTTTGTTTTCGGGTAGCTGTACCATAGGTAAAACTTGCTAAAAGCCACCCACCCAGTGCAAGGCAAGGGCACCTCTCTAAAGTTGACCCAAGAGTTTATGCTTCATGGTCTTAGCTGGTTGTTACGCAGCGTTGTTGCGTACGTTTTCTGTAAGCTGCCTCACATATTTTTGGTAATGAGGTAGAATATATAAATAAAGTAAATTTGCTTTATGTAGCTTTACTTGGGATCACAGGTCTTAGAGGCTGACATGCCATCAGCAAAAGCTATCCCCTTGGCGAGTGAGATAGTTTCATCCTCGTTTTAAATATGCAGT
Organism: Bradypus variegatus; assembly: GCA_004027775.1. Classification (NCBI taxonomy): domain Eukaryota; kingdom Metazoa; phylum Chordata; class Mammalia; order Pilosa; family Bradypodidae; genus Bradypus; species Bradypus variegatus. Next base: position 26,504 of record PVKY010000834.1, read on the forward strand.
AACTAAAACACAGAGAATTTCATAAATGATTCCGGACCCCACAGGCAGCACGTCTAACAGAAAGCCATCCAGCCCAGGCTGTTCAAAGTATTTCTTCCATTTTTTAATTCTGCCTGGCCCTTTGGTTGTTGCTTCACAGAGACTGCCAGTGATGTGTTCATTCGCTCACACAGTCAGTCAGCAGACACCGAGCACTTGCTGTGTGGTGAGTGGGAGCGGCCAGGAAAAACCCTTTACGGACTGACTGCTTGTCAGCCTTATGCGGACCACAAACTGAGCAGCATGCTTCACTTCTCTGGCTCGGGGTTGCCTCGAGGGCTTGGGGACATTTTGTCTCTGTGGTCCTTTAAAGCACTGACATTCTGTGAGTCAATGGAAAGCTCTAGATTCCAGGCACTAAGGCATCAGATCTGTTTTCTGTGAAACAAAGAATATTTCCTGTGTGTAGAATTATTAGCACCTTTCTGAGTTGAAAGGGGGAAGTTTCAGACCACTGTGCAGAGATTGGGAATGATAGCCTTAACGTGTCAGTTAGTAAGGAGCTGATTCGGTGGTGGTTGCGATGGATTAACGCGCATATTTCTTGTCAAGCGATTGTCTTAGTTGGCGAGGGTTGCTAATACCACAACCACCTTAAAAACATTTTGATTTCCCAGAATGTCCTTGCACTACGGGGAAATCATGGCTGTAATCGAATCACTGCTCTCTCAGCCTTTTCTGAAACGATATCTGGCCCATTATTCCCTCTGCCAAGTCTTATCTTTTGGTGACGCTTGGCTGGAAGAGGGCAGTTCCTGGACAGAAACGGAATTTCCCATACCCACGTACACCTTCCCTGGTGACCTGAGAAATGAAAGGCGAGGGGTTATGATTGAACATAATTATCTCTCCATGTGGTAGCGTGATGGGCTGCGTCAGCAAAGCCAGCCCCGACGGGTAGCTGCCCCTCGCCGTCCGCCCATTTCTCTAGGACCCTGTGACCATCATCCTTTCCCATGATGGGTCTCCCGGTGAAAACAGCAGAAAGAGCCAGTGTGTCGGTGTTGCCCCCCGAGGGAGGATTCACTAAGTGAGTGGGCAACGGGCCGCCAGGCACAAAGATGATTCCTTAGATTATTTAAGCAGTTCAAATCCAGCGGTGTCTCTTTGCTACCCAGAATAACTCACGTGAAGCAAATATAAGCTCACAGGTTAATAAGGCCTGGCTTCTATTTTCAAATGATCTGGGAATTACTTGGTTTCATTCCCGGATGTGGAGTCCAGCTTATTTTCTCAGAACAATTGGGGATGTTTGTGAAGTGAGCAGGACGGGTGAAATGCGCTGCTTTAGGGTGCGCAGCTGTTTTGGGGGCTCCTTGGTGCCTGCACATAACCACTGCGGTGACCTCTGGTGTGTCGGTGATGGCACCTTCCCACAGGGTTCAGACCGATGCCCAATGGTGGGGTCCTAGGTTGGTTTCCCGTTCCCGAACCAGCAGAACTCTTTTCCCTGCCCTGGCGGATGGGTGCGAGCGGGTCACAGCGAGGGGTGACCCTTGGATGTCCTCTCCCTGCAGTGTGGGCCTATGAAGCGGCCGCGGCACGGGCGGAGGAGACGGTGGCCGTGGACGTGGGGACCTTCAGCGCCAGGTGGAGGCGGAGCTCCGAGCCGCTCAGGGCGGTGGACACCAACCGCGCCAGCCCGGGCCAGGAGCCCCCCGAGCCCCGCGGCTTCCCGGACCTGCTGATGGATGACGGGAGGGACAACAACACGCAGATCGAGGTGGGTCAGGGGGCCTGGGGCGGGGGGGCGCGGTTCCGGGCCTCCGGGGGCTGCGCGCAGAGACCCGGCAGTGCACAACCGACGCGCGCAGTGCCCAGCTCTGGGGGCCGCATTTCGACTTCGCGGGCGGGCAGCGCTGGCTTGGCCCAGTGCCTGGCGCATCCGGCAGCCCCCCGTCCCCTGGGCGCCCCCACTCCCCCCTGGTCTGCTCCCCCGGCTTCTCGGACTCCCCACTTCTGCACGCTGACCATGGCCGGCTTTCCTGGCTCAGAAGGGTCCCGTCGCTCGACTGGAGGCCCACCCGATTCAGTGTGGCCTCATCTCCATGGATCTTAAGAGATCTGTTCACAAAGGTCCTAGTTGCAAACAGGTTCTGACCTGCAGCTCCAGGGGCTGGGGCCTGAGCGTGTCCTTGGAGGCGTGTGATTCAATTCCAGTAGCGCCCAGTGCCACACCCACCCAGGCTGCCCCTTCCCTTCAATTAGAGCTTTTAGAATGATGCAATATAAAGCTTATTTTAATTCATTGATGAACATATTCATTATATTCAATTAAGTTAATGTAGTACCTTCATTATATACAAAATATTAAGCCAAGCCATTTGATGGTTCATTAGCTGGTTTGCTTAGGAAACCAACGTGGGCTTGCTGTGTGATGGTGGCAACGGGCACAGGGTCTCCAGCCCACTGCCACTCCCTGACACTGCGAGGTGCTGTGTACTGTGGTGTGAGGGGCCAGGACGGGACCATGGATGGGGGTGTGTGGCTAAGGGGGCTTGGCCTCGGAGTAGGCATCGCTGAGGGCCTTGGCAGGTTGGCGGGAGGCCCCTGGCTGGCACCTGTCCCGGGAGGAGGCAGGGCTTCCTGCGGAGTGAATCACCTGTGGCCCCGTCGGGTGGCCGCGCATCTTGCGAGGAGGCTCGTGGGTGCCCAGCTGGCCTGGTTACCCAGGGACTGAGGGGCTCCAGGGCTAAGAACGGGTCGGTTCCAGACTACCCGGATGGCTGGTCAGTCTGTCCCTGTGGTGACCTTTTGTGACAGTTGGAGCCATGAAGCGGAGGGTGGAGGGGTCAGGAGGCAAGTTTGGTTAGTGTGGAAGTTTGAAGAGGATGCATTTCAGGCAGATTTTAAATTTGGGCAGAGGCCCCAGGGTTGTGCTACCCTGCTTGAATCACCCTGGTCCTTAGTGTTGCAAATCACAAAATGCCACCTCATTAGTAAACTAGATGTAACCGAGATAGAGGAAGCTTGTGGAAATAAGCAAAGAAGACCCAAACGGGAACAACCAGAGCTTTCCATTCAAGGCGGCCCCACCCCCCCGTGTTTGGCAGACACTCCAAGGCTGGCAGGGCAGTGGGAGAGGGTCCAGGGGTGCTCTGATGGACGGTCACCGGCTTGGGGAAGCTGGGGGTGGGCTGACCAGAGGTGGGCATCTTAGGTGAGTTTGGGGAGCACATTTGACTGTCACTGTTGTCCTGAGTGGGAGGTGGGGTCCAAGCCCTGACTTTCCGGGCTGTTGGCTGCCCGGGGGCGGGGGCTGCTGCCGAGCTGGCAGGTAGCGTTTCACTGTCCTCTCTGGTCTGGGCATTGTCCGTTTGTATGTTCAGCCTGTCAAGCTGCTGTTCCACTTCCTGCTTTCTTCCAGGGTACAGGCTTATAATTTTAACGAACTTCGTGCACTTCTTTTTATTGTACTTAGTCCCTGAAATAGTCGTTGTTTAGCAAAAGAACCCAATTTCACAAAACAGCTGTCACGTAGTCAGCACAGAGGATCAAGACATCATTCTGCTCCCTCGTAGCAAGAGGAAACTTCTGACGCTCTGGAGCACAGGCCGTTGGAATTCTGCTCCTGAGAGAATTGTGCCCCGGCACTGCTCGGCCAGCGTGAGTTTGTGGTGGTCCCGGCTGCCCAGCCAGGCCTCTCCTCAGGGGGAAGATGCCCCGGGCACATCTGTAAGACCCTCTCCTGGCACCTGCCCCAGCCTGCCATTTTGGAAACATTGTTACCACGGCAACTGGGAGGCGTGTCCCTATGGAGGGTGAAGGGGGATCCCAGATTCCTGAATGTGAGCTCTCATGGGGGCTGCTGGTTTTTCCTAAATCGCTTGTCATGGAGGAAACCCTTTTGCATGGAGCTGAATCTGCACACCTCTCAACACCGTCCCCCTCGTTGGCACTGCCCTGGTTTTGTCACCCGGCCGCCCCCTCTTCTCCACCCTAGTGAGGGAGAGCACGGGCCGTGGCTTTGCATCGGCCCGGAAGGAGGAGGCCAGGGAGGGAGCGGCTTTGGGGGCAGCTCCTGGGTGCACAGTCCTGCCCAGCAGCCCCGTGAGGTGATGGTGTCCTGGCTCACGGGCAGGGCCAGCGACTCTCCACCCTGGAGCGATGACCGAGCTCAGCTGAGTGTTTCTCCCAGTTCTCCGGCTGACGAGCCAGGGGCTGCAGCATTCACCCCGGGGCGGCCTGGTGCCCGAGCTCTGTCCTCCCAGTTAACGTGCCTCCCCCAGTCAAAGGAACACAAACGGTCCATGCGTAACCTGGGAGGTTTCAGATGGTGGCAGACTTGGGGTCTCAGGCCCACTGGAGGAGACTTTTCTGGAAGCTGGGTCAGCATTACAAGAGCCCTGATTTTATTTCAAGAGTTTATTTATTTCCGTGCGGTTATGAGAACTGACGGAGATTCCTGGGGATCTAAAACCCCCAAGCAAGTCCTCGGCGTTGCCACTAGGTTTGGAAACAAAAACCCACTTCTGAAATCCTGAAAGTTGATTTCTCCCAGCCCTTGCTACATGTAGTGTCGTTGAACACCATCGCATCTGCTCTTGTGGCAAAACTTTTGTCTGACTGAGTTAAATAGGAATAAGAAAGGAAAAGAGGCGTCTGTGGGCTGGGTGTTGCCATAAGATGCTTCTTTTCTTTCAATGTGGGCCTGATTTCTGTCACTTATCACAAGCAATGAGTGTGCAAGCTGTTAGGGTTTTTGATAGGGAAGAGAAGAGATCAAAGCTCAATTGGAGAGTTTTATTGTAGCCGTGCACGGGGGGCTGAAGCCTAAGGGTGGCAACAGCCCTGAGCAAAGTGGCGGTGCAGTTTTACAGCTTTTTGGAAGGGGGGTTGGGGGAGTAATTGCTGGTGGGTAAGACAGAGAAGTAAGGAGTTGAGTCGGGGTTGGTTTGCACGGGATAGGGTAAAGAGTTGACGTCAGGGTAAGATAAGGAGTTGACATCAGGGAGGTTATTACATTATGGAAAATTTTTGTCTTGGTCCTTGCTCAGACTGTTATGTTAGCTAAGAATGGGTTTATGTAAACAATCACGTCCGTTGTGGGAGAGCTTCCTGGATTATTTGCTAGGGGTGTGTTGGGTGTGTGTTGGGAGTGGGGAGTTTTCTCTAACATAAGCCACGTGTGCGTTTTCCTTTGGATGCTTCCAGTCCACGCCATTTTTCCAACAGCCCTGGTGGAGTCGTGGCTGTTGAGATTCTTTGAGACCCTGAGAATGAAACAATCCCCTAACCCTGGGGCTCTTCTCCCCACTCCTGCCACCGTCTGGACTCCATATCTCACCTTCACAAGGAACAAACAGAAGACAATGGCGAGCTCACCCTTTGCTCAAAGTCCCTGTGGACTCAACAGCTCTTCTCAAGACCGGATCCTGGGCTGTAAAATGCTGTATCCCGGCTAGAGAAGTCTTCTAATAGTAGCTTTGTGGCTGTTTTCTTTTTTAATCTTCTTCCCATAAGATTTTATCAAGCCGTTTTGAAACCATTAGTATTTCCTGTTGAGTGAAGGAGCTCAGCAGTGGGCAGACGCCAGCACCGAGCAGAGCGCTGACTTCCGTGAGCTCGTCTGCGTGGCGCTGCCCCGCACATGGGGACACAGAGCACATAGCCAAGGGAGAAGGGGGGGCATGAAACAGCCCCCAAATGCCACTTCCTCTGATTATTTGGGGATCTAAAGGCTGACAGGCTTTCAGTACAGCTGAATTCTATTCACAGTCCCCTTGTCCTGGTCTGCCTTGTCCATGCCACCTACGTCCCCTCGTGGCTGCCCGTGCTCCCTCCTGGCTGCCCGTGCCCCCTCCTGGCTGCCTGTGTCCCCTCCTGGCTGCCTGTGTCCCCTTCTGGCCATCTGTATCCCCTCCTGGCTGCCTGTGTCCCCTCCTGGCTCTCTGTGCCCCCTCGTGGCTGCCCTTCTGTTTGCTGGAATGGCAGCTCACGGTGCCGATTGCGCTCGGTGGATGGGGGTGTCCTGCACAGGGCTCAGTGAGGATCAGTGAGGCCCCCCGAGGCTCCCCTGTGGGGGGCAGAGTGGGGGTCGCTTACTCTCCCAACTTCAGAAACGATCACTGCAGAATGTCCCGCTGAACCAAGTGTGCGGTTTTGCTGCTTCTTCACAGGCGGTGTTCGGGAGTGTGTCAGGATCCCTCTTGGGACAGTGAAAGGGTTTAAGGAAAGGACCGTAGAGTCTGAGATTTTGCCTTGATTCAAAAGTCCCCAGGTGACTGGAGGACGGGAAGAATTGAAAGTAGGGCTCCTGGATCGTTAAGTGCCATTTCATGATCCAAACTGGGTCAGAAATTGTGCGCCAGGACGGCGTCTGTCTCTGGAACGCTGACGGGCTGCCTGGTGGCCTGGGAGCTGGTGGAGGGACCTGCTGATTTTCCGGTGCTTGGCCGGCCCCGCCCGCGGCTCTGCGTCTCTAACTGGCTCCCGGGTGAGCATCTCCCAGGCCACAGGCCGCAGAAGAGTCGCGAGGAGCAGCCGACAAGCACAGTCAGTAGTTGCTTTAGGGCCCTAAAGGCTCTGGAAAACCTCAGTTTGACTCTAGTCGCCTGTCCACACCATGCCTCATGACTTCCACAGTGGACACACAGATGTCGTAGCACTCACGTGTGCGTTCCAGGTCACTCGAAAGGATGATGGAATTCAATGATGAGCAAATGTGTTTGAGAGATGCGGTAAAAAGCAGATCAACAGTTTTTTTTTTCCCAAGGGCATTTGCCAGAACCCTTTTTGACCTGCTGTAGCACAAATTGCCAGTTGTGATTGCCTCTTATTTTTATAAATTGTCCATTTTTTAAAAAAAGTTAATAATTGCTAATTGTCGCACATGAGGCTATTGTGTCTTTTTAATATTTCACTGCAGTCCCTAACTCAGAAATATATTTGAAAGAAAAGAAATCACTAGCAAAGGCTTAAGCTGGAGTGGAATGTGGTTGCTTCCAAAAGAGAAATGCAGATCCGTGAGGGAGCCTCAGTCAAATGCCTCTTAGATAAGGAGAGTCCTGGCATGCACGTGGTCTCTTAAGCCTGATTAAGCGTCCTCCATTTCACAGCTCTGACAATAACAGTAACTGATATAAATATGGGGTGGGAATAAGACACATTGTCCCATTTCTCAGAAATAGGGTGATAAAAATCAGAACGAGCTGCCATGCCAATTCTTTTCTCAGGGGGCTCATGGAAAGTAACCCTCCTACATGAGAAGAACGTGGTCATGCAAATTCCTGACATTTTCAAAAGGAAGAAAAGTATCACCCGATACTGAAAGTTCTTCTACCATAGCTATTATAAGGGTGACAAGCTGGCATTGATACATTATTTTTTTGTTTTTTTTTTATTTTTTTTATTTTTATTGTGATTGTTCAGATACCATACAATTATCCAAAGATACAAAGTGTACAATCAGTTGCCCCTCGTACCCTCATACAGCTGTGCATCCATCACCACACTTAATCTTTATTCAGTTTTTAGAATCTTTTCATTACTCCAGACAAGAAATAAAGTGAAGGGTGGAAAAAAGAAAGAAAAAGAAAAGGAAACTCAAATCCTCCCATATCCCTAACCAACCCCCCTCAATTGTTGACACATAGTGTTGGTAAAGTACATTTGTTACTGTTCATGAAAGAATGTTGAAATACTACAAACTGTAGCGTATAGTTTGCAATAGGTATATATTTCTTCCCCGTATGCCCCTCTATTATTAACTTCTAGTTGTATTGTCATACATTTGTTCTGGTTCATGGAAGAGTTTTCTACTGTTTGTATAGTTAATCATGGACATTGCCCACCATAAGAATCAATTTTATACATTCCCATCTTTTGACCTCCAACTTTCCTTCTGGTGACATATATGACTCTGAGCTTCCCGTTTCCACCTCATTCACGCGCCATTCAGCATTGTTAGTTATTCTCACATCTTGCTACCAACACCTCTGAACATTTAAGTTCATTCTAGTTGAACATTCTGCTCATAATAAGCAACCACTCCCCATTCTTAAGCCTTGTCCTATATCTTGGTACCTTATATTTCATGTTTATAAGTTTACATATTATAACAAGTTCTTATCAGTGAGACCCTGCAATATTTGTCCTTATGTATATGGCTTATTTCACTCAGTATATTGCCCTTGAGGTTTTGACATCCACCTACTTTTTTTTTAGATGGTTTTGTTCACACCCTATCCATTCCAACCTAAGTAAACAATCACTGTTTTTCTGTATAGTCACATATTTATGTGTTCACCAATTTCACCACTATCTATATAGGGACATCTGCATTTCTTGTTCAGGCAGGAGGGAGTATCAAAAAAGGTAGAGAGGGAAGAGAAGGAGGAAAAGAAAATGGCAGCTGGGAAGTAGCAAAAGGAAAACTAACCTTATTTCAAAGTATGATAAAGAGTCACATAACACCACCACTGTTAAGTGTCTAACATGCCTTCCCTATCCCCCCCTCTTATCTACATTTACCTTATTATATCACCTTTGTTACATTAAAGGAAGCATGATACAATGATTCTGTTAGTTACAGTCCCTAGTTAACATTCATTGCATCCCTCCCCCAATGTCTCCCCATTTTTAACACCTTGCAAGGTTGACATTTGCTTGTTCTCCCTTGTAAAAGAACACATTTGTCCATTTTATCACAATTGTTGAGCACTCTAGATTTCACCTAGTTACACAGTCCCTGTCTTTATCCTGCCTCCTTTCTTCTGGTGTCTCACTTGCTCCCAGCCTTCTTCTCCCAACCATATAGATAGCCCTCTTTGTTCAGTGTACTTACATTGCTGTGCTACCATCTCCCAAAATTGTGTTCCAAACCACACACTCCTGTCTTCTCCTATCACACTGTAGTGCTCCCTTTAGTATTTCCTGTAGGGCAGGTGTCTTGTTCACAAAGTCTCTCATTGTCTGTTTGTCAGAAAATATTTTGAGCTCTCCCTCGTATTTGAAGGACAGCTTTGCTGGATATAGGATTCTTGGTTGGAGATTTTTCTCTTTCAGTGTCTTAAATATATCACACCACTTCCTTCTTGCCTCCATGGTTTCTGCTGAGAGATCCGCACACAGTCTTATTAAGCTTCCTTTGTCTGTGATGGATTGCTTTTCTCTTGCTGCTTTCAGGATTCTCTCTTTGTCTTTGACATTTGATAATCCGATTATTAAGTGTCTTGGCGTGGGCCTATTCAGATCTATTCTGTTTGGAGTACGCTGCACTTCTTGGATCTGTAATTTCATGTCTTTCCTAAGAGATGGGAAATTTTCATTGATTATTTCCTCTATTATTGCCTCTGCCCATTTTCCCTTCTCTTCTCTTTCTGGGACACCAATGATACATAGATTCTTGTACTTTGTTTCATCTTTAAGTTCCTGGAGACGTTGCTCATATTTTTTCATTCTTTTCTCCATCTGCTCCTTTGTGTGTAGGCTTTCAGTTGTTTTGTTCTCCAGTTCTTGAGTATTTTCTTCTGCCTCTTGAGATCTGCTGTTGTATGTTTCCATTGTGTCTTTCATCTCTTGTGTTGTGCCTTTCATTTCCGTATATTCTACTGGTTGTTTTTTTGAACTTTCAATTTCTGCCTTATATATGTCCAGTGTCTTCTTTACAGCATCTATCTCTTTTGTGAAATATTCTCTAAACATTTTGAATTGATTTAACATTAGTTGTTTAAATTCCTGTATCTCAGTGGAAGTGTACGTTTGTTCCTTTGACTGGTTCATAGCTTCATTTTTCTTACTGTAGGCTGTAGTTTTCTGTTGTCTAGACATCTGACCTCCTAGGTGACCCCAGTCAGGTTTTCCCAGATGAGAACAGGCCCAGGTCACAGAATGAGGTAATATTTCAGTATCTGGTTTCTCTGATGGCTTTTCTTAGTGGATTAAGATACCTGTGCTTTTCTGCCAGGCAGAAACACCTGTCAGCCTGTCAGAGCCTGTGTAAGAGGGTGTGGCCTGTGGCTCTCCTCCCTCAGGCCCTGGGGTCTGGTTCCAGAAAGACTGACAGACAGGCAGTAAAGCTGTGCCCCTCCCTTTCCTCTTGGGAAGCTATGCCCCCTCCTGCGATGTCCTTTGCCTATCAAAAAGTTCTCTGTTTCTGTGATTTTGTTGATTAAAATGTTTTAATTTTAAGTCTCCGGCTGTCTTTACAGCAAAGTGCTGTGGGCTGATTAGGGCTGGGTGTGACTGCGGGCTGAGAATGGCTCAGGTTTCCTCCATGGACAGAGAAAGGCACAGAAAATCTCCCAGGTATACCGTCAGCCAGAGACAGCCCCCAATCCTCTGGGCCCCCGTCCTGAGACAGACATGTTCCCCAACTCTCCCAAGGTTAGTCGTCGCCAAAGCTTCCATCTGCTTGTTGAGCATTCGCTGTCTGTATTGGGCCGTTAACATTTAATCCCCAGTTGGAGCTGGGCTGAGAGAGGGCTGCTCTCTAGCACCGCGCGGCTTCCGTGAGGGAGGGGCTCCCGGCTCTTGGCTCCCGGCTCCCAGCTCCTGGCTCTCGGCTCTCAGCGCGGGTCCGCAGTTTTACTTACAGATTTTATGCTGTGAAATCGGGCATTCCTCCCAGTTCAGGTTGGTGGGTGATGAGTGGACAGTCACGTTTGTCTCCCCGTTGTTATTCCAGGTTATTTCCTAGTTTTTTGGTCATTTATAAATTGTTCCGGGGGGTACTAACAGTCTGCCACTCCTCTCTATGCCGCCATCTTTGCATTGATACATTTTTAATGAAATGTCTCTATTTTAGGGAAGCTTAGATTTGGACAAGAGGCTCCAGCTTGCAGTTGCAGAACCAAAAAGTTGCATGAAGGGAATTCTAAGACTGATTCTGAAGAAGCATGCAGATTCGACTCAGAATGAGCTGAACTTTCCCAAAGTCATGCAGGTGTCAGATTGTCAAACGCTGAGAAAGCCAGGGCTGTGGGGCATGAGAATGAAATGCAGGAGAAGTGCCCAGGGCAGTGTCCCTGCTTCTGTGGGGTCCGGGTTAAGGGACAGAGGAGGCTCCACCCGCGGGAATTGTCAGAGGAAGACATAGAAGACGCCGGGTCCAAGGCACTCCCAACAGAGTGCAGGGCTTCACGCTTCTAAGGAGTTTGAGATTCATCAGGAAGGTACTTAGACGCCACTCAGAGATTTCAGAGAAAGGCAGATTGCACTGGTGTTCCTGAAAGATTGCTTTGGGGAGGGCTGAGTGGGGACTGGGTCAGAAAGCCCCAATCTCGGAGCGGAAAGATGAATTAAATTCAGATGAGAGTCACTGTGAATGAAATGAGATCAGGACTGGGGAAGGCTGTGGTGAGCATGAGGATTTCAGAAGTGTTTAGATTCCTGTTCATTAACTTAAAGTCACCACGGTGACCAAAAGGCTCCGCAAACTCCAGGGCGCGGATTTTTGCTGTCCCTGCCTGCTGCTGCCCCGACACGCACCCATCTCACGCGGCTTGGGAAGCTGCATCATTTCTTCAGCTCTGCATCAACTGATGACAAACTCTTTTGCAATTTCATCTGTCTTGTTAATTGGCAAAAATACGTAGTTTTAAACTTCTGATTTATTCCCATTCATTTCCGTTTAGAGTACTGATGAGGGCTTTTAGGTTTCAAAGAAGAAAATGCACTGAAAATAGTAAATCAGGCAGAACTTATATCTACAATTATTGCTCATCCTTTAAAATTTTGAGGCTTAAAATACAGTATCATATATCTTGCTCAGTCACAGATAATCCTTAGTTTGGCATGTCACCTCTTTATTGAATCTAAAGTGGAAAAGAATGTGTAAGTGTTCCTCAAAGAGTTCCATAAAAATCACTGAACTCTCTGTATGACACATCCCCCTTAGCCAATTGAGTGTGTTGCACTAACAGCATGGAGAGGTCCTTCAGAACGATGCATACAGGTTGGAAAATTATTAAGCATGTTAACCTACGATTTATTATCACAACAATAATTATATTTCAGATATATTATATATATTATATATATAAATAAATATATTTCAGGTATAATATATATGAGTGAGGAATATTCTTGCATTCTCCCTGTATAAAGAGAGATATATTTCTTCTCCCCTCCGAGGGGCCTGAGATTTATTATAATAGTGTACTGTGCTTTGCTGCCCTAATTTCCCAGGCACACTTGAGGAACCGATGACATCCTCCCTCTCTCTCTCCCTCTCCCTTCCCCTCCGCTCTCCCTCTCCCTCCCTTTCTCTCTCCCTGTCTCCCTCTTTCTCTGCCTTAAATAGTAACAATGATACACATTCAATATGGGCAACACCATGTTACTATTAATCAGTTGAATTTCTGTTCTGACTGTCAACAATCTTATTTTTCTTCTTTGCCCAGATTAACTTCCAACATGACATTTAAAATGCACTTTTATAAAAATTATCATTTTCAATATAAAAAAATTAATCAGGATAGCCCAGGGTAATAGGTCTAGATCTTCGTATAACAGATTTCTTAAAATTCATTTTTAGATTTTTATTGAAAAAATGGATTTTTTTTAGTAGCCTGGAACATGTCCAGTCTTGTTTTTTTTTTTTAATTCAGTTTCATTCAAACACATGCACATAACATACAATCATCCATGGTATACAGTCAGCCGTTCACAGT
>PVKY010000835.1:0-39132 GCA_004027775.1 Bradypus variegatus
GGCCCGGCCGAGAACGCTGGACACCGGGGCACAGAAGCCCTTGGGGCTGGGGCCAGCCTCAGCCCTGCCTCCCGGGCCTTGGCACCCGCTGTCCGTCTGCTCAGCTGGACGGTGACCTGTGCAAGGCCCGGGGTCACCTGGGGACTAGAACAGACCCCTCGGCCAGGCCTGGACGCAACCTTCCCACTCCCATGGGCCGACGCTCTGGAACCTTCCGTGTCCCCAGCTCCCAGTGCCCCCTACCCACAGGGACACGGGGCACCCGCGAGCCCTGGCAGATGAGTTGGGGCCAGGGACTCTGAGGCAGAAACCGCAAAACTGCCCAGAACACACACGGCCCCCGTTGCCGGATCCAATTTCATCCCACAAATATTGACCAAGCGTCTAATCTCGCACTCTGGGGTGGCTGCGCGTGGCAGCCTTCCACCCTGCTAATCCCAGTTCCGACAAGGTCGCCGGGCACGGCAGGTGAGGGACCCGGGGCTCGTGCAGACCGTGGGCAGGGGGCCCAGGGCTGGGGTCTGACCTCTCCCCCAGGCCACCCCGCAGCCTCGGAACGTGCCAGAGGAGGAGGGGACGCTAGGGTGGGCCGGCAGCCAGACCAGGGGGAAGGCCATGGAGGTTGCCTCACCTGGTGGGCTGGGGGCTCGAATGCCGAGGGTCATGATTGGGAGAGGCCCGGACCCCAGCACTGAACAGCTGCTGTGGGGGAATCTTGGCCAGGGTCTGGGGCCAGAGTGGGGCAGGATGGCTTCCTGGGGCCCCTCTTTTTTCCCCTGCTGGTGGTACAGAGGGGCTTCTCCTTTATCCAGCCCCCTACATGGCCCTGGAGCCTCTGGGGTTTGCAAGGTGCAGCTGTGGCTCCCCAGGCTTCCCCACTCCCCCTTTCTCCTGCAGAGGCCAAGGTTAGTCACTCACACCTTAGTCAGGTGTGTTGGGGGGTGGTCCCAGAGCAGGGCCCAGACAGAGCCTATGTAGAGAGGAGTGTTGGGGGCCATTAGCCCTGAGCTGGGGGCCTTGGCACAGCCCCTGCCCTCCCAGACCCTTGCCTCAGGCAGCCCCCCTGGCAGCTCTGTGGTGGGCATTGGGGCATTTATCAGAAATGGAGCTGATGGATTAAAGTGCAACCGTGTGAATTGATTTTCCTCCCTGGGCCTTTAAACGCTGCTCTCAATCAGGCGATCAGCTCCGGAGGTCCGGTGAGCGGCCAGGCAGGGGGCGGGAGCGCGGGCGGCTGTGGGGACAGAGGTGAAGGTGGGGGCTTTGGGGACGGAGGCGGGGACACGGGGCAACTGTGGGGACGTGGGGTCTCCACCCCAGCCCGTCCTCCACCAATGGGCTGTTCATGAAGGAGCCCCTTTCCCTCCAGCCCGGAGGAGCCTCGGGTGACTGCCGCCTGGCTGTCCCTACCATGTGGCCCCACGGCTGTCCCTTCCACCCAAGCCTCGGTAGCCCTGGTGCCACATGGGGGGCCTAGCTGCCCCCTCCGACTGGTGACCCTGTGTGCATTCGCCGACCCATGGCTGAGGGACAGCAGGCATCCAGGGGTCCACCCTGGGCCAGTGCCAAGGCAGATGGGGGTCCTGCCACACAAGCTGAGTGCAGAGCCAGGCCTGCCAGGCCTTTGCACCCGAGACCCCAGTCCCCAGCTGCTCTCGGAGCTCGGGGGTCTGCAGCCCAGGCAAGCAGGGGGTGCCAAGACCCCCACCAACCCTGTGCAATCTGTACCACCCACCAGCAGCGCCCAGCAGCCAGGTCTGCAGCCCTCACTTTCTCCCCCACCTGCAGACGGGGCCCCCAGACCTCACCGTGGCCCCAGCCCCTGTGAGCAGCCCTGGGGGTTCAGCAGCCAGTTTGTAATCCCCACCCCTCCCCGGCTGCGGCCCCACCTGCAGGGAAGTGACTGTGTCCCCCTCGGAGCACTGCCGGCCCCACCCAGGCCAGCCCCTCCCCTCAGCAGGGGGTACCCCAGGGTCCTGGGACAGCCCAGAGGAGAGATGGGGTGGAACCCTCAGGCCAGCCACCCTCCCGAGGCACTGTGTGCTCATCCCAAAGCAGCCCAGGTACCCTGGGACCTCTTGGCCCACTCTGCAGGGCCTGGGACCCCCAGGTCCCACCTGGGGAGCTGGGCTGGTGAGCATGGGTGGTCCTGGAATGCCCACTCCCTCTCTTCTGGAAAACTCCAATTTCCTGAGGGGAGTCTCTGCCCCTTTTCTGTCCCAGGTCAGGCCTGGTTTTGGGGTGCCAGGCCCCACCAAGCCCACGGTGGTGTCTGGGGGCAGCTGGTGCCTCTCTGGGGCCCCCATTCCCTGCCGCTAGTGGAAGCTCCCACTGCCCCTTCTCGGAAGCCTGACCTTTGGGTGGTGGGGACACTGTGTGGCCCTGAGAGGCTGGAATGGTGGGCATGACAGCCTCGGGGCTCTGGGCCCCACACGTTCGAGTGCACCTCTGGACCCCCATCTCTGCTCGACTTCCCTTCCCAAGCACCCAGGGCTCCACCCCCAGGCTCGGGGCACCCCAGCTCAGCCTCTGCTGCTGGGGGCCCTGAAGTCAGAGAGCCGAGTGCTAACTGCTCCCCATGCCCCTTCCTCCTTCCGTTTGTCCAGAACCTGGCCCTGCGCTCCCTACCCCTCCTCAACCCCCTGAGCTGTGGCAGCCGAGCAGCCCCCTCCCCTGCCTGGCCCCCAACTTGCTCTGAGTGACCCCTATCCAAAAATCCAGTCTTCGGTGTTCTCGGTCCTTGGAAATATCAGGGCTGAGTTTCAAGGAGGGGGGCGCTTCACCTGCCTCATCCTAGGAGGGCTCCGGGTACACCGTCCCTGGTTCCAGTTTCTGCAGGACACAGAGAAAATGCACCAGCCCCTGTCCCCACCATCAGGTGCCGTACACTGCCCAGGTCCACTGCCCAAGCCAGGGCTGGGTCTTCAGGGCCCAGAGCACCCCTGGCCCCCACCGGCACAAGAGGTGGCTGAGGCCGGCCAGGACCCAGTGTCCCTGGGTGCAGGAGGATCCGGAGCAGCTGGGGGGCTTGGCTGACATGGGAGGGCGTTCGGTGGTGGGGCAGGTGTCCCTGGTGCAGGATGCCCACCCCAATGGCAGTGAGCGGTCTGTGCAAAGGGCCTCGAGAAACAAGAGGCAGGTGTGCATGTGTGTGTGCAAAGGTGAGCAAGTGTGGCAGTGTGCAAGTGTGCATGGGCATGTGTGTGTAAGCAAGCATGCAAGGGTGAGCGTGCATGAGTGCAGGTGAGCAAGTGTGCAAGAATGTGTGTCAAATGTGAGTTGGTGTGTGAAAGTGTGTGAGAGCACACGTGTGTGTACATTGAGTGTGCATGGGTGTGCATGTGCATGCCAGTGAGTTTCCATGTGTGGTGTGCATAATGCAGTCACATGTGTAACTTAGTGTGTGAGTGAACACATGAGTGTGTGTGAGTGTGCAAAGGTGCAGGCGGGAGTCTGCATGTGTTAATAGCTGTGTGTGTGGGAATGCACGTGTGCAAGCTAGCGTGTAGCAAGTGAGCACGTAGACGAGTGTGCACTGTGTGTGCAAGGGCGCGTGTGGGACTGTGCCAGCAGCCCAGGGTTTACTGCCGTGTGGCTTTGGTTCCTGGGGCCAGAAGGGGGCAGCTGAGACTCGAACGCCTGAGCCCAGGGCCCTTCCTATTGGGGAGCCCCTGGTCCCTGTTCCTTGGCAGAAGGGGCTGTGGAGCTCTGGGTGGGTGGGTGGCTCAGGCCCCCTGTCCTCCCCCCGCCCTCCCCGGGCCTCCGCCACCAGCCCCGACTCACCCAGGATGTGGCCCTGTGCCCCGCGCCCCGAGTAGCGCTGGTTCCACCCTGCAGCTCTGGGCCTCGCCCAGGGGGCACCCAACGTTCCCCAGGGCACAGGGGGCCGCTCAGCCTTCTCTGCAAAGCAGGGAGCAGGGCACTTCCACAGCATGGCACCCACTCCTGGCAGGCACCCATGGGTGCTGGTTTAGTCACACGGACAGCTTCCAGAGGTGAGGCACCGGGCAGAGCAGGGGACCGGGAGGCAGGGAGCCCGGGGCCTCGGGGGGCAACTCGACCACAGGGACACCCCATTGTCCCCCACACACAGATCCACATGTGTCCTGCCCGGTTCCCCTCTGACAAGGCAGTATGGGCTGAACCGTGTCCCCCCAAAAGACGAGCGCTTAAGGGGAAACAGGGTTATTACGGATGGGATTAGGCGCGTTCAGAACAGGTCACCCTGGGGGCGTCCTAAGAAAAGGGAATTTGGGCCCAGACAGATGAACACACGGAGGGGAGGATGTCCTACGATGACAGAGACGGGGAACACCATGGATCACCCGCAAAAGCCACCGCAGACGCCGGCTTGGAGGCCCGGCCCTGCCACCCCTCGTTTCGGAGGTGTGCCCCCTGGAACCGCGAGATGACACTCTGCTACTTCAAGAACGCTGGGGAGGGGACGGGCTCCCTGAATTGCTGCCCCTGCCTCGCCCCAGCGGCACAGGCTGAGGTGCCAGTTGGAGGTTTTGGAAAGCGGGGTTCAGGGTGGGGCTGGGCTGGCTGTCCAATGAGGGGTGGGGGCCCCCCCATCCTGGCAGGACCCAGCCGCTGCCCGCCTCGCTGTGGGGGGCGGGTGTGAGATTTCTGCTGCGTTTTCCCTGCCAGCTTGGATGGCACATAAGGGATGTTTCCATTTTTACAGCAGACGCTGCTGCCAGCCGCCCAGGCGGAGCGGGACAATCCCCGGGGAGCGTGGCCACAGCAGGGACCAGGGCTGGGGTGGGAGAGGCTCCCCTGCCAGCCGCGGCCCTAATTGCTGTCACTCTGGACCTGCAGCCTGGGGTGGGGAGGGGTCCCCCGCTGGCCTCTGGCCTCCTGCAGCCGAGCCGGGCACGGTTCCTCACCCAGCAGGGCGTCTGCTCGGCCCAGCCCCTGCCCCTCCATTTAGGGGCTTCTCTTCATGATGGTCTATCACACAAAGGCAGAAGAGGGTACAGAGGCCTATCTTGGGGGCAGCCACTGTGGCTGGGGACATGTCTACATACATACGCATGCAGTGTATGGCATGTGTACACCTCCGTGCACACACATGTACATGCATGCTCATGCGTGTACACACACAGCGCATAGTACATTTACACTTCCATGCACACACATGTACACACACACGGTGCACGGCAGGTGTACACCTCCAAGCACATACATGCACAGGCATGCACGCAAATGCATGCACACAGCACATGTACACCTCCATGCACACGTGCACACACACACAAATGCACACACAGGCAGTGCACTGCATGTGTACACCTCCATGTACACACACACACGCACAGGGAGGCTGGGCAGGGAGGCCCAAGGGAGGCTGCGGCCACCCTGGGCCCTCCAGCCCCTTAGGGGTGTCTCCCGAGGAGGCAGGAAGTCCACAGGGCCTGGGATTAGGCGTCCGAGCAGGGAGGCAAACCCTGTCCCAGACCCCCAGGTTCTCCACCTGGGGCAGTGGGGACCCCGCTACCTGGGGCATGGGAAACAGAGGGGTGCGGCCCCTGGGCGGGGGGACAGCTGAGGATCCCCAAGCCCAGGAGGGGCAGCACCACGAGGGGCAGAGGCTGAAGCTGTGGGTGCCCACGAAGTGTGACACAGGGACGTCCTGTCCAGAAGGGGGGGCCGGCCCCACTGCTGACCTCGCTGCCCCAGCCTGGCCTTGTCCTCCCAGTGGCCTGCACCCTGTACCCTGGGGACCCCTGTTCCTGTTCCTGGTCCTGAGGGGTTGATCATGTCCTCAGTCCCAGTCCACAGGGGGCTGGTCAGCTCGGTGCAGTGTCCCTGGGGCAGGGGGCAAGTGGGGTGCAGCAGGGTCCACACTACCTCTCCCGGCCCTGTGTGGAGACGCCACAGGCCTTGTGACCCCTCCCTCGCTGCCCTCACCTCCCCCCATGCCACGCAGAGCTGCCTGCACCCCACACAGGAAGCTGGCACCCCACATGGCAAGCCTGCACCCTGGGCCCCCAATGCCCTGTCCTGGTGCCCCCCAAACCCCCAGGGTACAGCCACCCACCCCTCACCTCCCGTCGGCTCCTGAGCAGGATTTCTTTCCCAGAAAGTGGGGTGGGAAGGCTGTGTGATCAGAGGGCGGATCTGAGAGCCCCTGACGCTGAGGCAGCCTTTCCTGGGGTTCAGGGGCCTGAAGAAAGGCGAGAAGGGTCCCCAAATTTGGGGAACGAGCATTGCGTTCCTACGGATCGGCGAGGACGGGAGCTCCAGTGATTGTTGATGTGGCCAAGAACGGAAATGCACAAGGTCTGAGTGGGGCCTTGGCCAAGTAAACCCGGGGGGCATCCGTGAGCTCATGGGGGGCAGAGGGGTCCTTACAGCCAGCAGGTTTCCAGGGCCAGGCCATTCCTGCGGGGAGCAGGTGCTGCCCAGGGCTGGGGCGTGATGGCCCGGTCGCCCCAAGGCTCAGCAACCCACCTTGGAGGGGGTGAGCAGGACCCCAAGGTGACCTGGCCCCCCGCCCCAGCCCGGGTCCTTCCGGCGGCTGTCTGGCCTGTCTGCACGTGATTTCTGGTTCCTGCACATTTTAATTTTAAAAATATATTGTTTAAAAAAAATTTTACAATTCTTTTTTGTTTTTCCAAACAAACACTCCCTAACCTTCCTCCCCACCCCCAGCCACTGGTAACTTCTAACTTACTTTGTGTCTGCAGATTCATTAGTTTTGGGCTTCTCCCCTAAGTGACATCCTACACTGTTTTTCCTTATAAGCCTTGCTTATGTCCTTGAACATAATGTTTTAAAGATTTGTCCGTGTTGCGGCTCACCTCGAAACCTTGATCTTTCTAATGGACTGAGAGCATTCCATTGTGTGGACGTGGCAGCTTTGTTTGTCCACCTGTCCGCTGGTGGACACTCGGCTTTTGGCTGTCGCTCTGAACAGTGGTGGGCAAGCATCAGTTTGACACTTTCTCTGGGTGGAAAGAGGGGGGACTACCTGGTCACGTGGAGATTCGTTCCGGGTGTAACTTTTTGAGGACCCTCCCCCCAGCTTTCCACAGTGGCTGCACCATTTGACCTTCTCTCCAGCAATGCACTGAAGTTCCAGTTTCTCCACATCCTTGCTGACAATCATTTCCCGTTTGTTCAAATGTGAGTCTGGGGGAGTTTAAAAACACTGAAACTGTGTAACCCAGCACAGCCACCTCCAACACCGACAGCCCGAGCTGCTGAAGCTGGTTGTTCCCTGGGCTCCTGGGACCCCCTTGAACCGCTACAGTGGAGCTGCCATCCCCTCCCCAGCCTCCCCATTTTGGTGGTCCCCGGCTCCCCAGCGGGTCTGGGGGCCAGCTGCCCTGGGAGAGAGTGCCCTCTGCCAGGGATGGCATCTGGAACTTTCCTTTGTGGCTCCCGCTTCCTGCCCCCCATTCCCCTGGGAATGTAAACATGGCTTGGGAGTGTGGGGCTAACCCTTTAACCCAGTGCAGCTGGGCCACGGAGCCTTCTGTGTCCACAAGTTGCTCGGAGGAGGGAGCCCTGCTCTGGCCCCCCCACCCTCCAGTGAAGCTGAAGCCGTTCGCCCCTCCAAAAGGCTGGCTAAGATGCTGGTCGGGGGTGCCTGGCCTGGCTCTGGTCTTCTTCTTTGGGGCCTGTGTTTCTTCCCTTTTGCTTCCTCCTTTTCATCATGTGGGTTTGGGCTTTTCAAGTTTGTTCCGAGGGCTCATGTCTCACTTTTCCAAAGCGTTCCATTCATCTCCAGTTTCCTTACTTATCGAACTTGTTTCCAGTTGCCCCTGAGATCGCAGACCCTGGAATAGACATTGTGGACAGCATCAGGCATTAGTTGGAATGCCTCAGTTTTGCACCCCCTATACCCCAACCTTATCTCTCAACTTGGAGGGTAATGTTCAGGTATCCTGATGTTAGCACCAGCTCCTCAAACGTGAGCTCTGGGGGGCCCAAGAGCCCCCTCCTCAGCCCTGGGCTTGCCACGAACTCCCCACTGGAAAGTGCGAGTCTTGTGGGCTCCCAGCTGAACTTGGACCCGGGGGCAGAGCTGATTGCAATGTCCTGCACGCCCCCCTGCCCTCACCACTGCTTCTCTCCATGGTCAGCCTGGCTCTCCCTGACTGGCTGGCCCCAAACTCACCCTAACCCTAACCCAGAGCACCCTCCAGGGAGGCAGGGGCTCCACTTCCTGTTTTACTAAGAAAAAATCCCAGGGAAGCCCGTGATTGGCCAGGCTTTGGTCACATGACTCTCCCTCAGCCCTGTAGCTGTGGCCAGGAGGAGAAGACTCTGTGATTGACCCAGCTTGGGCCAGGACCCCGCCCCCTGCAGCCTGGGGCTGGTATAAATTTCCCAGCCTGTGATGACAAATGCTACATCTCGGGGTGCAGCTGGCTCGCAGCTCAGGGGCCGGACGGCTTCTTCATCCTGGAGGCTGGTGTCCTCTGACTGCCGGCAGTGCTTGGGGTTCTTGGCTTCCCTTCCACATGGCGATGCCCTCTCCTTTCTCTTCCAGGTTCCCACTGGCTCCCACCTTCTGCCCATCCCCATCATGGCTTTCTCTAACTGCATCTGAATTTCTCCTGCCCTTAAAGGCCTCCTGTGGTTGGGTTAAGAACCTCCCACATTGAGTTGGCCACACCTCACCCAAATCCGGCATCTTCAGGAGAGTGTTTACAAGGGCTTTGCACCCACAGGAATGCAAATCAGGAGTGTGTGTTTTGGGGGTATTTAATTCAGTCCCAGGAGACGGGAGGGGTTCAGCCTGTCCCCATGGCTCTGCCTTTCCCCTGCAGCCCCATCAGGCCCGCTTTGCAGAGGTGGCCATGGGCTTGGAGATGGGGTGGCCGCACAGCCCTGAAGCTGGGGCATGGCCCCTGGGGACTCACACCCGGTCTCTGGCTCCAGGTGGGGAAACTGAGGCCCAGAGCACAGGCAGACTCACCGGCGTCACACGGTGCATCAGTGGCCTGTCCAGCCCCAGTCGCACTGTGCCACCTCCTCCAGGAAGCCCTCCCAGCTTGGCTGGGCCAGGCCTTGGGGGGTCCCTGCTGGACGTCACATCCTGAGGGCACTTGTCACCAACGTACAAGAATAGGGCAGGGCTGAGGGCCGGAGCTGGGTGTGCTGTTACCGAAAATGTTGGCTGTTAGACATCAGCTTTCCCCGATGAGAGGCGAGCTCTGAAACAAGAGTCTTGGGTTGTGTTACCAACATATGTCTCCTCCCGAACTTTGATCTTCCACCCTCTCAGTGACCCTTGCCCATTGGTGAGCAGGGGCACCCCGAGCCCCTCGTTTCGACAAATGCAGGGACACCTCGCAAGTTCAGAGTGTTCGCAAGTGCCCAGGATGCTTTGGTGTGTTGCTGGCGCGTGCAGCAGATGATTTGGGGGGCTGTGTGGAAACGGCAAGTCTTACAAATGGGCTCTCGCCGCGATGCCCGTTACCGAGATTTATGCCGACCCTTAAATATCAGAGATTAATTTTTTGAAAACATCTATGAAATAGGAGATTTATACCTAAAACAATAGCATGTGCCCTGACAGGAAGGAGTTAGAGTCAATTTATTCACATATTAGTCAAAAACTCCATTTCATATATTGTGCAGAAAAATTAAAACCCTTTCTGCGTTTTATTACGATTTATGCATTCTCCATATATGGAGATAAATAATTGATAGCATTACAAATACGTAATCAGAAAATATTTATTAGGAGCAGACAACTCATTTTTCACATGTTTTGTGGAGAACAATATTGCACACTCTAAAAAATTAATGACAAGGAAAATCTGTGCAAGGAAAGAACATCTACATCGTAACTTTTGGTTCTGTTTCGCCTCCGAGCCCAGGCGGCTGTTGACTTGCTTTCTGGCTGTGGACGGACGGAGGTTTCGGTCACAGTGGCTGGGGACAAATGGGCATTCAGGTGTCGTGGCCGTGCAGGTGAACTTGGAGAGCATCCGCATATTGTTTTCCTTTTTGTGCCCAAACTCTCTTCGGCTTGTCATTTTAAAGAAAGTGTTTCCAGATTAATCTCCGATAAGGCACCGAGTGATGGGATTCGGTGGGAAGACACGCAGAGCCCAGACATCCGGCTTTCCGGCAGGCCCGGAGGCTTGTCCCCGTTCTCAGCTATGGGGTCCCGGGCTCTATGCAGGAAGGAGGGACGTGGGGGACACCCAGGGCCGGGCCTCCCACCGCAGCCAGCTACCATGGTGCCCAGACTTCTCCTGGACTCGCCAGGGATCTACCCGGTTCACCCCCTTTCCGGGAAGGCTGTGAGCTCCGGGCATAAGAGGGCCGAGTGTCAGCTCTCCGGCAGCACACGGCGAATGTGTGCAGGACAGACTGCGTCGTGGGTGACCCACCAAGCCCTCGGGCTCTGTACCCACTGCCCCAAGGGGTGCAGGTGATTGAATAAACAACGGTGGTATTTATTAGAAAATAAATCTGGTGCTGAACGGAAGTGCCATTGCTATACATAGAAAAAACTGTTTAAGATAAAACACAGGACGGTTTCAAAGACACCGTGGCATTAATTATTCATCTCTTGTTAATGAAAATATGCTGCCAGCGGCATAGCCGCCCATCCCCAGGGGTATGGGCCCTCCTAGCCTGAGGGCAGGATCTGGGGGGCTGGGGTGACGGCCACCAGGAAGGAGACCCCACGGGGTCAGAGGTGGGGGGCATGGGCGCTGCTCAGCTGGGTTCTCTGACTTCTGGGTCCTCCATGTAAAATGGGGGTGACAGGCTGCTCACTGGATCTGGGGTGCAGCGGAGAGCAAAAGGGACACCCCTGGCCTGGGAGAGCAGATCCTCTTCCCTGCAGCCCGGGGCCTGCCTGTCTGTCTGTCCCAGCTGAGGACCAGTGCCTGCCCCTCACCCTCTGCCAGCCCAGCACCCCTCATCAATTCACCTCCTCTGGGATCAAGTCACCAGCTTGGGTGGAGGGGCCTCCTCGGCAGCCTTGGGACCCACCCGTTGCCCCGTTTGGGTGTCTGCTGAGCCTTGTATCAGTCAGAACAGGCAGAGGACACCACGGTAACAAGCAGCCCCGCGCCTGGGCCTCAAAGCCTCAGAGGAAGATTTCCTGCTCACCGGGGGCTCTGCAGGGAGATATGTCCGTTTGTTCACCACAAACACCCCAAGCGTCCCCAGGCCGGGCCGCTAGAGGCTTACACTCAGCAGGTGGGGTCCCTGGGGGAGCGGGGACACCGTGCCATTGGTCCCCCTCCCCAGCTGAAGGGGAGGCACAGAGAGTGCCTCCGAACCACACTGTCAGCTGCAGCAGGGGCGTCTGGGTACCCAGGGCGACGGCCTCCCCAGCGGGCAGATGCGCTGGACCCTCGGGCGATGGCTGGGGGACTTTGAAGCTCTGCAGCCCCCGGGGTGGGCAGTGTCGGGGAGCGGGCTGTGGGGAGGGGCTGCACGGAGGGGCTGCACACACGACTTTGGTTCCATCCTTCGCCCTGTGCAGGGGCCAGGGTGGGGGTAGTGGGGGCCACGGTGCCCCACGGCCTGCAAATCAGACCCCCGGCCCACCACAGTGGCCCCCGGATCTGGGTTCACTGTACTGGGCCGGACACCCCCTGGGCGGCTCAGCCCGACGTCAGACTGTGAGGGGTGGTTGGGGAGGCAGCTCGGACCCCCGCCGAGACCAAGCCCCCTCCCAGCCATGGGTCAGGCTTCTCCGGAAGCTCCACATGCTATCGGTGTCTGTCTGCTCCGAGACCTCCACTCGGCCTGGCCTGGGGGGTGCCGTGGATGGATGGACGTGGGGGTCTCCCAGGCCGACCACCAGCACATGGAACTCCTCTCCAGACCCCTCATCGGGGCCAGCTCCCCTCCCGTCCCCCAGGGCGCAAGGCTGGGTGCCAGAGCCCTGCCCCAGGCCCTTTTCGGGGACCAGATCCCTGTGCTCACCTGTGCATCCAGCTCTGGGGTGACCTTACCTGGGGACGGGCTGAGAGGAGGTACAGGGGGCACCTGCTCTTGTCCTTGGGGAACTGACAGGGGACCCCAGCTCCAAGGCAGCAGGGACCCAGGCCTGCAGTGGGGGTCCACACCCAGCCCCAGCCAGCCGGGCCCGGGGATTCCCGGGGTCTGCATCCCCTGGGTAGGAGGACAAGAATCATGGCTCTGCTGTTAAATCAATTTATTTTGCTCTCCAAGAAATGAACAGCTGTTTTCAGTCAGCTTGCAGGAGTGGCTCCCTGGGGTGACTGTTCCTGCCACATCCAGCCGTCGTCTCCTTGGCTTCCGGGAAAGGAGTGGGAAGAATGAGCCGTTTGAGCTTGGGTGCCCCTTCCCAGTCACCCCCATGTCCCCTCGGCATTCGCTTACTGCATGGGGGTCACCGAGCCCAGGGGGAGGAAATGGTAAGACACAGATTTCCCTGTGGGGCTGATATGGGGTGCACCATGAGCAGGAGGGAGTGAGGAGGAGGCTGTGGGGATGGGGGTGCTATCCAAGATGAGGAAATCGACTTGGCTAGGTTATTATACCCAGTTATTTGGTCAAGATCACTGTGTTGTAGCTAGGGTATTTCTGTGATGGGGATTTGCATCTACAACGAGGTGATTGCATTTACAGTCAACAAAGGCGATTGCCCTACCTCAGGGTGTCTCCTCATCCAATCAGATGGGGCTTTAAAATCCAGAGCTGAAGACTTCAGGAGTCAGAAGACAAATTTCTGCCTTGACTTCAGCATTAGCTCTTGCAGGGATTTCCGGCCAGCCTCCCCCAGGGAATTTGAACAAAGGACGTCAGCTTCACCTTTATCAGAGTTTCCAGCCCTACGCAGTTCAGCTTTGCCAGCTCCCATGGCCCCACGAGCTAATTCCTTATAATGGACCCATCTGTTCTGCTTCTCTGAGAACCCTGACTGATGCAGGCAGATGCCCAGGGTGGGGCTGAGTGGGGCCAGCAGGCTGTGGGGTCCTTGACCCCGTGAGCTCATCCACCACTAACCTGTGCCCGTGGCTGCTCCACAGCCCCCACTGCCTCCGTACACACTTGCTGAATTTGAGAACTGACTGTCCTGGAACAGGGGCCTCCGAGGCTGCTCAATCGTGGGATCTCCCACACCATGTCTGGGTTCAGAATGAGGGGTGCCACCCGTGCCGAAGCCTGGAATCCACTCCCACCCTTCAGGGCTCAGGGCAGGGCAGGAGGCCACTCGGGCACCCACAACGGGGGCTGCCCATGGTTCCCACGCCCATCTGCTGCTGCTCTTCCTGGGGACAGGGTGCAGCACCCTTGGGGCTTGGGGCTCCCACCACAATTGGTGGGGGGCTACAGCACCGTCACTAGCCCCCCGTTGGGCTCAGGGGCTGCTGGGCCTGCTCTCGGAGGGTACCCTTCAGGCAGGGGCCAGATGGGGAGCTTCTGTCCCATAAGGGCTTCCCCAGTCACTGCATGGGGAGGGGACCCCCCCTAGTCTCGCCATGGGACCCCCCACCTCAACTCTGCAGGCAAGAAGCAGCTGAAGGCTTCCAGGCCTCCAGGCCCCTGATCAGCCCAGTCTGACTGCTGGATCTTGGGGACCCCAGGCTTGGGCTCTGGAGTAAGGGAACCGAACCCCTGGCTGCTCGGAGCTCTGGGGCCCAGTGTTCCCCCAAAGGCTGATCTTGGGGGGCAGATCTCCAAGTTGAAGTTCTTTCCCTCAACTTTTGTATTTTAAAAGACATTCTTTTTACAAGACAATTTCCAGAAATGCTGTTGATGGGCAGCAGGCAGGGTGCGCAGGCCCGGGGGAGGACGCCGTGCCCACAGTGGTTGGGGGGCTGGGGCCCCTGGTTCGAATCCCGTTGCTCCCCTGGCCAGCCCCAGTGCATCGCGACAACCCCTGCCTGCCCCCACCATCCCTGCTGAGCAGCCCCTGAGCCTCGGGTGTTCCCGATGACAGCAGCTTGGGCCTCCAGCCCCCCACCATGTCACTGGGTAGAATCGTGCTCCCGCAAAAGCTATGCTGAGGTGCTAACCCCCAGTGCATCCGGAGGGAACTTTATTTTGAAATAGTTAAGATGAAGCCAGGGTGGTCCCTGCCTCAGTTTACCTGAGCTGCTCTCACTCCCCACAATCTGCTCTGACTTCGACGACAGTGTTTACCAGCCTTGGGACTCGAAGATGTCCAAACTCGAGATCTCAGAGGGCCTACTTCCTCCCAGAGTCTGTGG
The DNA here is from genome assembly GCA_004027775.1 of Bradypus variegatus. Classification (NCBI taxonomy): domain Eukaryota; kingdom Metazoa; phylum Chordata; class Mammalia; order Pilosa; family Bradypodidae; genus Bradypus; species Bradypus variegatus. The sequence goes on from PVKY010000835.1 coordinate 14,169, forward strand.
GTTCTGGGGCTGGCTGCCAGCCGTCCTTGGGGTGCCCTGGCTTGTCTCTCTGCCCTCTCGCCTGGCCGGGTCCCCTCCTTTCCGCTTCTGGGACTTGCGGGCTCTCTTTATAAGGCCTCCCAGAATCTGACTCAAGGCCCACCCAGGTTCAGCTCACTGCCCCTTGATTAAACCATCAAGTACTGAAGGTTTCCTGTTTACAGTGGCCTCTCGCCCACAGGGACACAGATGAAGATGAGGGGTTTGTGCCTGTCAGGACGGGTGACGCGACCCAGTGCAGGCCCCATGCCCAGTCTGACCGCCGTCCCTTGTGAGCAGGGAGAGCAGACGTACGTGAAGACAGACGCAGGATTTGGAGGGGTGCAGCGGCAAGACAAGGCCTGCCATGGGCCGCTGACACCCCCAGAAGCTACAAGAAGCAGGAAAGAGATAATCTCCTGGATGGCTGACCTGTGGCCTCCAGAACCGGGAGAGAATAAATCTCTGCGGCACTAAACCACCCAGCTTAGGGGACTTCCTTACGGCCACCGTCGTCCGGCCCCAGGGCATTTCTGGAGTGATGCCCTCTGGGGCTTGGATTTGCGGGGTTTCAGCAGCAGCTTCTAGTTTTAATTCCAAGCAGATTGTGGATAGCACACGGCACAGCCATGGAGAACAGGATGAACCCACGGAGGGGCCAGAGCTGGGGGGCCTGGGCTTCCAGGAGCCAGAAAGACTGGGTGTGTGGGCGAATGCCCAGGCCCGTAGGGACCCCACCTGCGGGCGGCCTTCCCTGTCCCAGGGCTGCCTGGGGTTTGGCCAGGACGTGCCAGCCCCCAGTCCCCCGGCCTCCCAGCATCTCTTGTGTCTGCAGAGACCACTCACACACGGCTGCAGGTGCCCGTGAGCCCGGCTGCAGAAATGAGGGTGCTTCCCTGGGGGGATCCCTGCTCTCAGGACAGCTTGAGCCGTGGGTGGTTGGCACAGGCAATGAACCCCAAAACGAGAGTGAACCCGCAAATCCCGGGCACACGTGGGCTGCCCCCGGACCTCCCTGTGAGTGGCTGTGAGTGGTGTGGCCAGGCCCCGGGGGCTCGAGGGGTGGCACGTCCAACGCCCCTTGCCGTGCAGCCCACTGTGACCCCATTTTACAGGGGGAATCTCAGGGTGATGGAGAAGTTTGGGGCCCAGAAGGAGGTAACGGTAGCACAACCTCATGGATGTAATTAACACAACCAAATTGACCACTTGAGAGTGGTAAAACGGGAAAGGTTATGTTGTGTGTATGTTACCACAATAAAATTAGAAAAAATAAAACCCACACAGGCCTGTACAGCACAAAGAGCAAAGCCTAGTGTAGACGAGGGACTGTGGTTAATAACAGAACTAGAAGAATATCGGTTCATCAGTCAGGAAAAAGGCACCACACTAATGCAAACTATTAATAATCGGGAAAACAGTGTGTGTGGGTGTGTGCTTTCTGTGTGATTTTGCTGTAAACCTACAACTACTCTGAAAATTTTTTTTATTAATTAAAAAATAAGAAGAGGAAACAGGGTGGGGGGAGTGAGGGGTCCCCCAGGCTCCCTGATGGGGTAGGGGGCTCCCGCCTCTCTGACCCCCATGCCCACACACCCTCCATCTGTGGGTCTCCCTGCTATGGGATCGCAGCATTTCATCCTGGGTGTTCTTGCTGAGCTCTCTGCACGGGGAGCAGCCTTTCGGGTCCCTAGCCCCAGGCATGCCTGGGAGGAGGAGGTGACCACGTCACTTGCTCAGTGAGCAACCTGGGCCAGTGGCCTGGTCCTGCGTTTCTCACAAGGAACCAGGGACTCCGCAGGCCAGGCAGGCTGGGAACGGGGTTAAGGCAGAGGAAGGACTTGGAGAAGCATGGGGTCCCCCAGCGCTGAGGCGTGGCAGCCAGGCCGCTCAGGGTCAGGAGAGCCCCAGTCTCCCTGGTACCAACTGCGAGCTTGTCTTAGATCAGTGTGGTTGAATCTGGAGTGGCAAGGGCCATCCTGAGTCCCCGGGGGGCTCCTGGGGAGCTGGAGTCAGGGCCCCGTGGACCCCCGGCCGGCTATACTGGCCCTGCAGCCCTGCTCCTGCCGGCTGCACTGGGCTCTTGGCTCCTGCCTGGCTTAGGTGGACAAAGATTGTGCCAATGTCGGCAGAATGGTAACAAGGCCCCATGTGGCCTGTCAGGAGGATGTGCAATTAGGGCACAGGATGGTGAGGGGCAGGGGGCTGCAGGGAGCCCCCAGGGTGCCCCCAGAGGCTTGGAACCCCCAGGTCATGCCAGCCCCGCCCGGCCCCGCCGACATCCCCCCTGGGGACCAGGCATGGAGGACATGGTCACCCCACAGTGTCACGTCGTGTGCAGGGCTCGGGGCTCAGGGGGCGTCTCCCCTCAGCTTCTCAGCACAGTGGGTGGGCCCCACTCCCCCCGCATCGGGCACCCAGCAGCAGGTGGACGCCGGGGCCGGCCCTGCCCTCCCTCAGCCACCCCGGGCCGGGGCTGGTGATGCCCGGCTGCCTTTGCCAAAACGACGGCTTCCGGTGAAATCCTCGAAGGCCACCGCCGCAGCTCTGAGCCTGCACTGGCAGCCTCTGTCGGACGCTTGGCTGCACCGGCCTGGCAGGGAGTGGGGTTCGGCCGTGGCCAGGAGCCCCCCTAGTCTGCGTTCAGGGCTCTGCCGACAGATGGAGTGGGGGTGGGTCCAATGGCTGCCCGGCCCAGTCTCCGCAGGGTCACCAGGACCCGGGGACCTGCAGGGGCTCCCACTTCCCCAACAAGGTCTCTCGCGGGTGCTACAAAAAGCCCTCAGGGGGCTGCCTGGTGCTCTGGTCCTGGAAAGCCACCCCTTGCAGCCTCCACTTGGCACAGGGGCCCTAGGGCAGTGGGCTGCCGGGGGCTTTCCAGGGTGGGAAGCAGCTCTGAGCACGGAGCAGGGCACCGACTCCACAGGCTGGGGTGCAGCCTTCCCTGGTTAGGGTGCTGGGGCGCTGCCTGCTTGGGGGTGTTGGCTGCTTCCCTGCCAGCCCTCAGAACAGCTGCTCCCTATAGCTGCCCAGCCCTACCCTAGAGTGACCCCCACCCAGCCACCCGTGGGCCCCTCGGGGTCCTGGGTCCTCCCTGCTCCCCACACCACCTCCCTGGACCCCGCAGAGGCCCATGGCCCCTCCCTGTGCTGCATGGCAGCTCCCACCTGTCCCAGCTCCGTTTCCAGAGGGCCGTCCTGGCATCCTGGGGCTGGGAACAGGCTGGCCCCCAGGGAGAACTGCGGGGAGGCAGGTTCTGGGCCCCCCGAGCCCAGGCACAGCAGGGGGTGGGGGCTGACATTGGGGCTGGGGCTGGGTTCCGAGGATCTGGACTGAGAGCCCCGCTTGGGGCAGTGAGACCCCAGGACTGGCTCCCACATGGGCCTCCACTTGACTTTCTGCAGACACTGCAGGGGCTCGGAGGGAACAGCTGTGGGGCCGGGCAAGGCCGCAGGAAGTCGGGGTGGCCCGAGGCTTGCTGGCCTGGTCCTGCTGGGAGGCCCCCAGGTGAGCCCCATCCGGAGTTGGCATTCAGCCCAGGAGCCTCCCAGAAGCTTCCGGAACCCTTGAGGCAGCCCCCTTTTCATCTCCCTCTCTCTCTGCTTACCAGCATTTTGCAAAACTAGCTGTGCAGCTTGCAGCTGTCGGTGCCGCCCTGTCTACCCTCCAGTGGGTGCCAGTTCGGGGTCCCTGTGGCCCCCCCAGGTTTCCCTCACTGTGCTGCCCTGTCAGGTATTTCCCCCCAAACCAGGCCTTCGTGACTCCCTAATGGTTTGCATTTCTTTTTCTCCTCTTTTGGTGAGTGGCCCCCAAAAGCCCCTGCCTGGCTCCTCTCCTTGGAGAGGGAGGGCATCGTTAATTCATCTCCCGCACTGTTTTGGGGGGGCTGCCCCTGGCCCGGCCGCTCCCGCGCCACCACTCCCGCCGGCCGGCCAGGACGGATGCGACTTTATTACCCATAAATCTCCGCACAGACCTTTGTGAAGACAAATTGGAGGCCGCCCGCCCCCCCCCAGGTTTGTTGGGGGCTGGTGGGGGGCTGGGTTAGGATCAGCCCTCCTTGCAGAGGCTCCTGGCTCCCCAGCCCTGGGTCCAGGGCCCCCGCCGTCCACGTCCAGGATCAGACACCCCATGTCTGGGGGTTTGGGGCGTGCGTGGGGACAACATGCCGGCTCCTCCCCACCACCCTTCTGTGTGCACTAGCCAGGCTGGACCCCCGAACGTGCTCCCCTCTGCTCCCCCCATGGCCGCGGAGGCCGTGGCAGAGCATGTCCCAGGAAGGTGCAACGCGAGTGGGCAGCGCCAGCTGCGCCCCAGCTGGTCCCCAGGAGGGAGGCCTGTTTGAGCTACGCTGCACACAGCAGGTGCCTAATAAATGCACAGGGACCGGATCGGACAGCCACGATGAATGGACCATGCACCCTGCCTGCCCGGGGAGCCCACTGTGGATGGTCAGTGCCGGCCGTGGGTGCTGTCGGGCCCCCATGCAATCAGCGGGAGGAGAGAGGGGTCCCCACTGTCACCACCAGGCTGGACACGGGTGCCCAGGATGGGAGGGGGCTCAGGCCTCCAGGGCCGGGAAGGGATGGGGGGGTCCCAGCTGCGTAAGAGGAGTAGAAACAGCCGCCGGGCGTGGCAGAGCTGAATGAGTCGGGACGGGCGGGCACAGGGCAAGGCTGGGTGTGTCGGAGGTGGGCAGTGGGGGCCGGAAGTCCCAGCCTGGGGGCTGCAGTGTGGCTGTGGGCCGGTGGGTGGGCGGACTGCGTCAGGGACCCGGGGCTGGGGACATGCCGGTCAGCCCTGGCCTGGCCTTTCCGGGGTCACTGTAGTGTGGTGACAGTGTGGACAGACCACAGCACATCGGCCAAGGGGCAGGCTGAGTGCCACTCGTACCCCTCCACTGCGGGGACAGTGGAGTGGGAGGGACCATGTGACAGGATGGGCTGGAGGCGCCCCATCCGCAGCCCCAGGCAACAGGCCCTTGTGGGGGGCTCAGTGGCCGTGGTCAAGGGGTCCAGGGCAGCCTTGGCCTGGTGCAGGAGAGGGAGGCATGGGAGAGCTGGGGCACGGCCACTCCCCTTGGGGCAGGACCTGTCGGCAAGGCCACCAGCAAGGAACAGAGGCCCAAAGTTGGCCACCAGAAGGCCAAGGAGCCCCCCCAGGTGGAGGAGCCCCCCTAGTCTGAGAAACCCCACCAGGCCAAGGAGCATCCCCCAGGTAGAGGAGCCCATCCTAGTCCAGGAGCCCCCCCAGGTGGAGACCCCCAGGCCAAGGAACCCCTCAAGCTAAGGAGCCCCGCCAGCTGGAGAGGTTCCCCCAGGCCACATGATACCCCCATGAGCCAAGTGACACCAGGGTCCAGAGATGGACGCCCAGGGCCATCGGGAGGAGGACACAGAGGCTCCCACCGAACGACCCCACCCATGGTGGGCAGTGGAGGTCCCAGAATGAGCAATGTGCGGTGACAGTCGCTCACGGCCCTGGGCGGGGGTCTCACGTGACCCTGGGACACAGCAGCGCAGCCCAGGCCGTCGCTGGGCACGGACAGGCTCCCCGTCCGGCCGCTGCACCCGCAAGCCCTGGGCTCCCAGTTCCCTCAGCCGGTAAACACTCACCTCTCTCGAAACCTGCTTCTGGCATGTTCTCCGTCTCCCCGGACAGTAACTGACCATCAGCTGCTGCACGCTCAGCTTCCTGTAGGATTTCATAACTAATTCAAGGATTAAAAAATAATTCTCCCCATTATGGTGCAAAGCCCTGGGCAGTCAGATAAACAAGAAGCAGAGGCTCCTGTCCAAGGACACAGCCCACCCGTGCAGTCCCTGGGGATGAGACCCACAGGGTCTCTGGGGACACCCCCACACCCCCAGAGGTCCGAACCTCAGCATTCAAGGCTGTGGCTGGCTGAGAAGTGACCCCCAGGGGCCCCACCTGCCCCCTGCACTGAGGGGTGGCAGGGCCCTGGCTGGGGTCTGGGACAAAAGACAGGCCCGTGAGCTGGGGTGGCTCCCATCCCCTGGCCATCATGAGCTGGGGTGGCTTCCCTGGATGTGGGGAAGGAGTGGCCGTGGAAAGTCGGCATCCAGGGGGCTGGTTTACACGCTCAGCACGGCTTCCCGTGGCTTTAATTAGCTCCCCCCAGTCTCAGGGTCCAGGACACTGGGGCTGCACCCCAGCCCCCCCACCTGCCGAAGGACAGTGGCCCGGGGCCCGGACCCCACCTTAGCAGCCAGCCGGGCCGGGGAGGGGCAGGGGAGCGGGTGGAGGGGGGTGGGCAGGCAGGGTGGGGGGGCTGCCGAGCCTGGCGGGCACCAGCAGGCGGCGAGCACCCCATACCCCGCCCTGCTCCCTCCCCACACCCTCTGGGTGAGCTCATCGTTTCCTGGGCTGTAAATATCACCCCGAACGCTCACGACGCCCAAATGTGTCCTCCAGCCCAGGCCCTCTTCTCCTGGGCTCAGCCCGCACAGCCCACACGACACCCCCGTCCAGATGTCCCCCCGGCCTGGGCACGGGAGCCTTGCCTGCCTCCTCCGCCCTCCGGAAGCCACCGCCCCCTGTTGGGTTCCGCTCCAGCATGGGACCCCGGCCGCTCTCCCTTGTGGGGGTGGGTGCAGAGCCCCTGGTGGAAGGTTCCAGGAACATGGGCCCGAGGACGCACGGCCCAGCCCGTGCACCCGGGGGGAGGGGTCAGCCAAGCCCCAACCCCGCGTGGGCTCTGCGGGCGGCTTCATGGAGCCCCTACTGCCTGCCAAGTGTCACCAGGACTGCTTCTGGGCCGTGCAGCTTCCAGAGCTGCCGGTGGTCTCCCAGCCCCCACTGGGGGCCGCCTGGGGGTGATGGATACAGTCCAGTCTGCCCTGGAGACAGATGCCTCTGTGTGAGCAGCGGCTCAAAAGAGGTAGTGAGCGCCCTGTTCTCTAGGGCGTGCAAGCTAAGGTTTGCTATCTCTGGGGAGCCACAGAAGGGGCCAGCACCTGCTACAGGCGGGTGGCTCGCAGCTGTTTGTCATGGGTGTGTGCTGTGCCCCAGTGGCCTGCAGGAGCCCCCCTAAATCTAGACGCTTCTGTGGTGGGAGAACACCGCACAAAGGAATGCCTGGCCTTGCTTTCTCTGTCCTCCCAACTGCAGGGAGCAGGCTGGAGATTTTTCTTTGCCCAAGGAAGCCCAAATATGGTGGCTTCAGACCCTCTACAGAGCCGAGGCTGTTGGCGGGGGATGTTGTGGGGTTGCCGGGGTCTTAGGGGCTGGGGTGGAGGGTCTCAGGCAAACAGCACTCCCAGCCGTGTAGGACTGGCCCGGCTGCCCTAGCCTGAGCCCGGCTCCCGGGGGGCAAGGCTCGGCACACTGGTGTCCCCTGTGCAGGGCAGAAGTGTGGGCAGCTCCAGGGTCTCCTGGAAGGAGAAGGGGTGAGCGTGGGAGGGGCAGAGACAGAGGCAGGGGTGCTGCACTCTGAGGACCCTGCCTGGGGCACCCTTAGGACTTGAGCCCACGGGTGAGGCCCTCTCACCCCCTCGAGCTCTGCACATGCTCCCCAATCCCCGCCATGCAGCCCAGTGCGGGTGGGAGGTGGGGGCTGGCGTCCAAATCCACCCTGGGCCCTGGGTGGGGTCTGAGCACCTCTCTTGGACAGTGGCACAGAGGAGCTGGGTGGAGGGAGCCTTGGGAGCTGAGCACAGCCCCCCCTCCTTCCCCTGCGGCTCCTGGAGCCCAGGCCGCCCCCACGGCCATCTGGCTCCCCAGCTCCACTCCCCCCTCTCCCCCACTCACTCTGCTCTTCTCTCCCCCCTCCTCCAGGCCCCTGCTGTGGGGGGAGGGGGCACCAGGCAGGGAGGGGAGAGTTCCCAGGCGTCTGCAGCTCTGTGTCCTTGCCACATGGCCCCTTCCTTTCTGTTTCCAAGTTCTCCCCAGCCCAGTCCTTAGAGACATGTGGTGTGTATTTGCGCCTACATTGTGTGTGCCTGTGTGCACATGTGTGTGAGCATATGTGCCCTTCCATGTGTGCCTGTGCTGTGTGTATGTCCCCAGGCTGGGCGTGTGTGTGCACGCATGTCCGCTGCCCGTGGGTGTATGAGCAAGTGTGTGTCCCCTTTCTGTATGTGCACGTGTGTGAACATGTACCCTGCCCGTGCGTGGATGTGTGCCTGCATCTGGGGTATGAGTGTGGCATCAGCGGATGGGGTACCCTGGGCACATGCGTGTGTGGGCCTAGCTGTATGTCTGCCACATGACCGGTGGTTTGGGGGTGCACAAGCCTGGCCAGGCCCATGGTGGGGAGGGATCTTGCCCACCCAGCTGCCCATGTACAGTAGGAACAGGGGACCCCTGACCTTAGAACCCTCACCCCTGCCTGAGGCTCCTCCGGAAGGTTGGGTGCCCCACACTTCAAGGGGCTATGGGCCAGTGGGAGCCTCTACAGGGACCCCATGTGAGTCCAAAGCATATGTCCTCCCAAAGGGGGCTGGCTTGGGCTCTGTGCTGGCCGTAGCAGCTCAGCGATGGTGCAGCCACCAGCCCAGCTCAGAGCCCGGGACTCCGCACCGGGGGCTGTAGGCCTGGGGTCAGGGGTCAGGGGTCAGGGCCGGGCACTCAGGCCCCACAATGACCCTGTGGCCAGCCCGTTCTCCCTCTGGGGCCTTGGTCTGTCCGTGACCCCCTCCCCGCCCCCCACTCCCCACCCAGAGGCCACGGCTTAAAAAAGAGCTCTTTATTCCCGCCGTCCGATATTTTTACACAAGTAAAATAAAATGCATATCTCTATAGCCCGCGCTCTGGGTGGGAGGCGGCGTTCTGGAACAAACGCGGCTGCACCCTGTAAACATGATGGGGTGAGATGGGGATGGGTGGAGGGGGCGTCTGTTGGGGTGGGGGTGGCAGGGACGGGGAGGCCCCGTATGTACACACACGCCATCCGGGGGGGCCAGTCAGCAGGGCCCGAGTGCCACCAGCAGGGCCAGCATGAGGCCCAGGGCGGCGGGAACGCAGGTCAGGCTGGGCCGGCCCCCCGCGCCCCCCGCCTCGCCGGCCCCGCTGCCTGCCTGGCCCAGGCGGCACTGGCTGCGGGTGCGGTTTTTGCGGGAGCAGCCGGGCCTGCGGCGGGGGCCTGTGGGGAGCGGCCCAGGGGGCTCAGAGCCCTCAGGCCTTAGTGCAGTAGGTGGGGGCTCGGCCGAGCCCGGGGGGGTCCCGAAGGGGGAGTCGTTGATGTGCCGCGGCCAGGAGCCGTTGGTTGGGGGCCCGTCGCCGGGGGGGCCCCGGCCCTTGAGCGCGTTGCCGGCAGAGGCGGCCCCCAGCACCGAGGCCTTGTCGGCCGCGTCCGGCTGGCAGCACTTGGGCAGCTCTGGCGGCCCCCCGGGCCCGGCGCCGGCCGCGCAGCCGTCCAGATCGGCGGCCAGCAGGCGCTTGAGGTCCCGCCCGGCCAGGTGCGGGGGCAGGCTGCAGGGCACCTCGGACGACGAGCCGCGGAAGGCCCGCAGCCAGGCCCAGAGCGGGCGCGCGCGGCAGTCGCACACCCAGGGGTTGTCGTTGAGCCGCAGGTACTGCAGGCCGCGCAGGGGCGCCAGGGCCTCGGCCGGCAGCACCGAGAGGTTGTTGGCGAACAGGTAGAGCGTCACGAGGCGGCCCAGGTCGCGGAAGGCGAGCGGGTGCACGCGCGCCACGCGGTTCCGGTGCAACAGCAGCCGGTCGAGGCTGCGCAGGCCGCCGAGGGCGCGCTCGGGCACGCTGCGGATGCGGTTGCCGTGCAGGAAGAGGTGGGTGAGGTTGCCCAGGTCGCGGAAGGCGTCGTCGGGCAGCGCCTGCAGCCCGTTGTCCTGCAGGTAGAGGTACTGCAGGGCGGCCAGGCCGCGGAAGAGCCCGGGGCCCAGCTCCCGCAGGCCGCAGCGGTCGAGGTGCAGCGTGTGCAGGCGGCTCAGGCCGCGGAACGTGCCGGGGTCCACGGCGCGCAGCTGCGCGTTGTCACTGAGGTCCAGCTGCTCCAGCAGCGTCAGGCCGGCGAAGGCGGCAGCGTCCACGCGCACGAGCGCGTTCGAGTGCAGCCAGAGGATGGTGAGGTTGCGGCAGGCGCGGAAGCCCGAGGCCGGCACGTGCGCGATGCGGTTGCCGTGCAGGAAGACGCGCTGGCTGGCAGCCGGGATGTCGGCGGGCACGGCCTGCAGGCCCTGCTGCGGGCAGCTCATCGTCACCTTGGGCTCATCGTAGCACACGCAGGCCCCTGGGCATGGGGCGGCCACCCGCCAGGCCTGCAGGCACAGCACCCACACCAGCAGCCGGCTCCCTGGGGGCAGAGCACAGGGCGTCAGCGGCCGGGAATCGGGCCACCGTGACTCCCACTCCACACTCTCGGAAGCCTCCACGGCAAACCTGCGCACTCCTCCATGCCGGGAACCCACGCCACCCTGCCCGGTGCTCACGCACACACTGACGTGCCCACCGTGTAGCCCCACACCCCACGGCCAGGTGTCTGATGCAGCCTCCTGGAACACATCTTCCCGGGACCCTGTCCGCTCCCAGCACAGAGGGTCAGGCTGCAGTGGACCTTCCGGCAGGTTCTGCAGCAGCCTTGCCCAAGAGCCCTCCCAGATGGCCGGAGAAGTGGGGCTGGGGCTGGGACTCCCAGGGCTGCCCAGCTCCTGGGAAGCTCGTCACTGGCCAGGGGTGTTGACAAAGGAGACTGCAGGGCTCAGAGCCAGCCTGGAGCTGCAGTGACCACTGGCCACTTGGCCGGCCTGCAGGAGCCTGGGGGCCCCCCACGAGCACCCCTGCTGTCACTGGGACGGAGCCGGGTGCCCTAGGCTCTGCCCTCCCAGCCACTCTCTCCCTGCTGTTTATTTAAAGTGCTTCCTGCAGCGTTGTCCCCCAGGGCCTCGGCTTGACTTCCTCCCAGGGGGCAGGCGGGCAGGCTCACCCCTTCCCTGCTGGTGCCCACCCCACCCCCTGCAGGTGGTGGTCCTCAGCCAGGACAATGGGGAGCCCACCTGGCCACACCCACCACCCTCCAGGCGGCTCCCCCCACTCCCACCCCATCCAGGGCAGGAGACCCCCGGGAGCACCGAGCTGTCGTCATCCCACCCTTCCAGCCCTCCTTTGGAATCCTGAAGTTTCTCCCCACCCTCAGGAGTGACTGTCTTTCGCTCTATTAAAATGTGAATCCCCTGGGAGGGGTATGGTTTATTAGCTTACACTGGCATTATCAGCTCACACCTGCATTGACAGCTCACACCTGCATTGACAGTTAACACCTGCGTTGACAGCCAACACCCTCCCCTGCAGCTAGCTAAGAGCAGGGTTCTGCAGACAGGAAGCAGCCAACTGCTGGGGTTGGAGCTGGGAGAAAGGAAGAAGAGGACCATGGCCAGTCCCCCCAACCCAGACTGTGACCCTGGGGCCCTCCACACTGACCCCCTCCCTCTGCCTCCCCTCTGCCTAAGCCGGCAGATGCTCATCCCCACCTAGAGCCCAGCGAGCCCCGCACTGCAGCAGGCACCACTCGGTCCTGCCCAATTTGGGGACCCTGATCCCAGATCCTGGAAGCCCCTCCTCTCTCAGCCTGGACCCCCTGCCCCCCATGCCGGGCTGCTGGGCTGGGGGCCATTTTCTGCCAACTGGGAAATGGCAACCCCAGGATGAAGTCCAGGGGGCAGGTGTGGCAGAAGACGCTGGGCCCCAAGCACCCCCCTCCGAGGCCCCGAGCACCCCTTTCTGAGGCCCCGAGCACCCCCTCTCTGTCCTGCACCCCTCCGAGGCCCCGAGCACCCCTGCATAGTTGCATCTTCCAGGCCCTCGCCAGGGTGCCTCATGGCCTGACGCTTTATTTAAACCGCTGACACCTCTCGCCGCCTTCACAGCCGCCTCCCTGGGAAAGTCGGCCGACTCCGCCAGCTGCCCCTGGGTCTCGCCTGCTCACGGGAGCCGAGTGCGTGTCAGCAGCATTTCCTGTCCCTGGGACTGCGGTGGGGGGCGGGGGGGAAGGGGGAGTGGGGGGGTCCCGGGTGCACCCTAGCCGGGCCCCAGCCCTCCTGGAGACCACCTGCCAACCAAGCAACCATGGCCACAGCTGTCACCCCTGCACCAGGCCCCGCGGCCCAGGCTGGAGACAGGGACCCCGAGCTGGGCTGGGGGTCCCAGGAGCCCCAGAGCTGAGGGGCAGGTGACCAGGGGCCGAGGAGCGGGGGTCTGGATGCAGGCGATGCTGCTTTTCCCGTGGTGACAACCACTTTTGGGGAACCAACTTCTGCGTGGCCCTGTGGGGGCCCAGACCCCTGCGGGCTGCCTGCTGGTCTCCATGGCAACCCCCCTCCAGAGCAGCAAGGGGCTTCACCTCAGAAAGATCAGACCCAGCCTGGCATCTGGGGGGTCCGGTTCAGGGCAGGAGACCCCTACGGAGGGAGGGGTGGGGGGCGGCCCCCACCTCAGCCCGGGGTTGGGACCCCATCTGACACCTGACCCTCCCGCCTCAGAAAGGCCTCGTGGAGACCCCCTGCCCCTTCCCCTCTCCCTAGCCCCCTCCCTCATCCTCAGGCCAAGGGAGGGTCTGGGTCTCTGTCAGCGCCCCCTCCCCACACTGCTGGCCCTCGGGCCGGTCAGGGTGAGGGGGGGACAGGAGGGGACGAGCCGCGGGCTGCGGCTGTGGGAGGCTCTGAGATGTCGGAGGGGCTGACCCAGATCCGCCAGGGAGGCCACAGCCCGGGGTGGGGTGGGGCTTAGAGAGGGAGGCCGGGAGGGGGTGCGGGGCACGGAGAGGCCTCGGGGGTTCAGGGACAGAGACTCTCAAGGCCGGGGGTCCAGACCTGACCCCCAGCCGCCAAAGCGGGGGGGAGGGAAGACAAGAAGAAGGGGAGGGAGGAGTGGGGCGGGGCAGGAGGGGAGGGGGGAGGGGACGGGGGATCTGGAGGGGGGTGAGGTGAGAACCTGGAAGGAGCCAGAGGCTTCTGGGGACTTTGCAGAGCCTGTGGGCGGTGGCTGCTGAGGTCAGCAGCTCGGCTGGGATGGGCGGGGACAGCGGGTGCCTTTGGGTGTCCCTGGGCCACACCCCTCCCTCTCAGCTCCACCTGTCTCTGTGCCCCCAGATGGCAGACATGGACAGCTCAGGGGTTCCCTGTGCACCCCCTCTGCTGGCTCTCTCCCTCCCGGCCCCGGGTCCTGCAGGTGGCCTCCCCTCGGGGAGCCCCCACCCCCCAGGCCGGGTTTTTACCTCCAAATCACCAACCCGGGGGCAGAACTGCAGAGAGGGGCACAGAGGAGTGTAAGGCCCCCCCGCCACAGTGGCCCCCACCCCTCCCCATCACCCAGCCCTCGGGGAGCAGAAACAGCCCACCCAGGAAGACACCAGCCCTCTTACAGACTGGGAAACTGAGGCAGCTAGCAGTTAACCCCTGTTGGGAAGTGGGGGGGAGGGCACAGACCCCCAGCGGCAGCCAGGAGGAAGGTGGGCAAGGCAAGGGCCGGGGAGCTGCCCCGAGGGGCCCCCAGGGCGTGAGGGGGAACCCGGGCCTTAGGGACTGTGTGGGGGTGCCCACTGGGGGCCCCCCTGAGCCATCTGCAGGATGGAGGGGCACCTCCGGGAGGCTCTCAGCTGCCCTCCAGAACTCACACCCCACTTTGCCCCCGCCCTGGCAGGCTGTGTCTGCACCCCGACTCCCGTGCAGAGCTACTCCTTTCTGTGGCGTTTCGTGCGCCCCCTTCCTGGGCTCCAGGTGCTGGGAGGCAGCAGCCCTGGCGGTGGGGACAGCCCACCCTCTCCGTCCCCCCATCCTTGGGACCCATGGAGGGGGCAGCCCGGAGCCCGGCTGTAGGGGGTGCAGGGTGGTGTCCGTCCATCTGTCTGGGGCTCCAGGGGGGCCCCTCCGAGGTTCTGGGCCGTGCTGATCACAGTGTGGTGGCTGCATTTGGGGGGGCCCCTGGGCAGCTCAGGCTCACCCTGCATGGTGGGGAAACTGAGTCCCTGTCCCTGCTTGGTGCTCACTCAGCCCACCTAGCCCCCCGCCCCGCACCTTCCGGACAGCGATACTGGGCTTGCCCAAGACCCCGAAGGGGCCGATGTGGGCAGGGGTCTGCAGTTCGGGCCGGAGGCTGGCATTCGCTGTCCCCGGCTCTCCCAGGGTTCAGGTTTCTTTACCCATTTTACAGACTAAGAACACAAGGTTTGCTGTGGGGAGGGGGCAGGGCCAGCTCAGAGCCCCAGGGGAGTGGCTAACAGGACCCCAGGCTTTGGTCCTGCCCCCTCGGGGTCCGGGGCAGTAAAGACTTAAAGCCCCTCCCTTTCCCCAGCACCCTCTCCACCCCACCCCAAACCTGAGCTTGCATCGCTTCTAAAAGAAGTTTCCATCCAACTCAGAGCCCCTGGGAGGGGCCTGGCTGAAGACCTGGATGTGCAGCCCGCCCCGCGAGACCCCCGTGCAGACCCCAGCTCGTGGCACTTGGGGTTCGGAGCGGGCCAGCCAGGGGTTGGGGAGCTGGGGCCAAGGACCCCCAGCTGATCCAGGAGGACGCCCAGGGGCCACCTGCCAGCACCAGGGTCTCCGCAAAGCCGCCCTGGCAGGCCTTCCACGTGGGCCGGGCCAGACTGCCGCCCGGAAGGCTCTGGAGCCTCCCCCCAGTGCCATCTCCGGGCCCAGCCGGCACCCCCACTCCGTCAGCTGTCAGTGCCTGCTGCCTAATTACCTGGAGATTTCTGTCTCCACAACGTGCTCGTCGTGCTCCCGCTGCTAATTCAATCTGGCTGGCAGCGCGGGGCAAGTCCCCGAGGAGCTAATGAGCGGCGAACCTGTGCCGACAGGCCCGCCCGGGGGCTCTGGGAGGGGACAAGGCCCTGCCGCCACCCCCACCTCACTGCGCGAGCTTCTTCCGCGGGAGGGGCCAGCCGGGCGGGTCACGGGGCTGCCCCCGTCCCCACGTGCATCACACTCCAGGGACCTGGGTCTGCTGCACAAAGCCCACCCGCCAAACCAGGTCCAAGGTCACAGCCTCAGGGGACACGGACTCCAACAGTGCACAATCGGAGTGTGACAGGAGTGCACGCCCAGACACACATGTGAGTACACACCTGGGACACACACTCGGGGTGTACAACAGGAACATACTAGGTGCACACTTGGGACACACTATAGGAGCACACTGAGAGCACACAGTAGGAGCATACACTCGGGACACAGAAGTGCACACTTGGGTAAAGGTACACAAACTCGGGGCACACAGTAGGAGTGCACTTGGCACACAGTAGGTGCACACTCAGGACACACAGTAGGAACATACAGGACACAATCGGAACACACTCAGGACACACTCAGGGCACACAGGAGGAACATACAGGACACAATAGGAACACACTCAGAACACACTCAGCACACAGTAGGCATGCACACTCAGGACACACAGGAGGGGTGCACGCTCAGGCACACAGTGGGAGCACACACTCAGGACACACAGTAGGAACACACATTTGTGACACACAGTATGCACACACACTCAGGGCACACAGTAGGTGCACACACTCAGGACACACAGTAGGAGCACACACTCAGGACGCACAATAGGAACACACATTTGTGATACACAGTATGCATGCAAACTTGGCACACAGTAGGTGCACATTCCAGGTGCCCCGAAGGCGAGCATCCGCAGCACACTTCCACTTTTGGGACGCACAGTAGGAGAGCACATTCAGACACACGGAGGAGAACGGCCTCGTGTTTCCTGGCTGCAGGGTCTCGGGAAGAGGCTGGGAGCAGGGGGCGGCTCTGCTGTGCACCTACCCCCCATCCCGGGACCTGGAGCAGGGTCGAGCAGAAGGGCCCTGGGCGGCCACATCCTCCCGAGCCCTGGGACCGTGTAAAACATGACAGCTGGGGTGCGCAGGATGGATTTCTCTGTGAAGACACGACAGGCAGCACCAGGCCTCCAGGGCCCTCTCCGCTGTGGGACCAGCCACACCCGCCTCTAGCCGCCTGCAGCTGGGGAGGGGCCGCTGGAAGACCCCCCGAAGGTACGATGGACCCCCCTGCGCCCCCAGGAGAGACGGAGCAGCTGGTGCACATTCCCAGCCCCGTGCGGCACCCACCACTGCAGAGACACTGCCGTGTCCCAGTGACGCTCGGGGGACAGCAGGGTGTGGGGGGGCTGCTGAGACCCCCAGAAAGCCCCTCCAGAGTTGGCACATGCACCCGGCCGGGGACAGGGAAGGGCTTCACGGCTGGCAGGATCCAGCGTCTTCCAGGGCCCTGAAGATCCCCCGGGTCACCAGTAATCGGCGGCCACGGCCAAAGTGCGGCGTCCAGATGACCAGGGTGATGCGTCCATCGGAGACCAGGGCCATGCCTCCTGCTTTCTGGTGGCTCGCAAATAAAGAGCTCTCGGCACGTGGCCACACCTGTCTGCATGTCGTCCATGGGGGCCTTCGCGCTCCGACGGCGGAGCCAAGTGGCTCTGCGGAGCTGAAACCATTTCCCAGCAGGAAAATTTTGCCCACACTGGTGTGCGACCACAGCCACATTCACCCTCACAATAGCTCTGGCAGAGGTCACTCAAATCCCACCAAACGAAGAGGAGACTGAGGTTCAGAGAAGGCCTCTGTCTTGCCAAAGCCTCATGGCCGGGAGGATAGGGCCGGAGCCAGGAGGCAACGCAGGGGTCACCAGAGGAGACTGGACTGGGCAAGGTCGGCTTCTCCTGGTGGGGGGTGGAGGGGGAGGGAGGTGACGCAAAGCTCACTACAGTTAAATGACATCAGACATCCCTGGACAGGAGCCCGAACCCAAGCAGTGTCCCATTCCAGCACCAGTGCCTTGTGGCTGAACAAGAACAGCTGTGGGTGGGTGGGGGGCTTCTTGGATGTGTATCCGTCTCCCGCGGGAGGCCCAGTCTGCCAGCCAACCCCCAGCCTCACACAGGGACCCCCGACAGTGGGTGCTGGTCCCACACTTCAGACAAAGCCCCTGAGGCTCAGTGGTGGTGGGGCAGGGCAGGGGGACGGAGCACCAGTCTGGGGACACAGCACCTGCAACACCCCACAGTGGGCACTGAGCAGCCCCAGGGAGGCAGGAGGAGTTCACACAGCAGGGAGAGGCCTCTGTGGCTGTCTTCAAGGCCCCCTACCCAGACTCTGGGCTCCCCGACTCCCTGGGCTCAGACCTCACGGGCAGCTGGGGGACACGCTGACTGTCTCGGGGTCTCCATGTCCACCCCGCTGACCTGAGGATGCCCATTGGACAGCACCCCCTTCCTGGCCCTGGAGACCCCACTTCAGGCCACCGACCACGCCCACCCAGTCTGGCAATACCACCCCACTTCCCTGTCCTGCACCCCATGTTAGCAGCGGAGATTGGAAGGAGACTTGGGTCCGTCTCCTGGCTCCTGGGACCCCACAAGATGAGAGTGATGGATACACCCCACGAGGGGCAGGGCAGCTCCTGGAGAAACAGCTTCGGGGGGCGTATCTCTGATAGTAAATTCGCTCAGGGGGCTCCAATGCAAACTAAGAGGACAAAGACGCCTGAGGAAGCAGAGAGAGCAGGGAGTAGGTGAAAATTACGGGAAAAAAATCTATGTAGTAGCCTCCTAGGGATACAAGAGGATGTGAAACAAGAACACGGTGCTATGACCAAGGAGAACCAGAAAGAGCACCCAGAAATTAAAAATAGACCGGCTGAAATTTGAAAATCAATAGAAGGGTTGAAAAACAAGGTCAAGGAAATCTTCCAGGAAGAAAAACAAACAGAGAAAGAGGAGATTCAGAAGATAAATATAGGTCCGACATCTGACTTAGGAGAGTTCCAGAAAGATAAAACTGAGAACATGGAGGAGAAAGAAACATTACCAAAGAAATAATACCAGAAAATTTCCCAGACCTGAAGACCCGGTGATCTCACTGCCCTCCCCCCTATGTGGCAACATAGGATATGACTCCTGGGGGTGAGCCTGGGCCCAGCATCGTGGGTTCAGAAAATCTTCTTGGCCAAAAAGGGAAAGTGAAATGAATCAAAATAAGGTTCCAGTGGCAGAGAGATTTCAAATGGAGTCGAGAGGTCGCTCTTACACACTATATAGATATTCCTTCTAGTCTTTAGTGAATTGGAATAGCTAGAAGTAAATACCTGAAACTGCTGAACTGCAACCCAGTGGCCTTGATTCTTGAAGACGATTGTATAACTCTGCGGCTTACACCGTGTGACCGTGTGATTCTGAAAACCTCATGGCTCACACTCCCTTTATCCAGTGTATAGACAGATGAGTAGAAAATGAGGACAAAAACTAAATGAAAAATAAGGTGGGTGCTTTAGGTGTTCTTTTTTACTTTTATTTTTATTCTTATGTTTTTCAGAGTAAGGAAAATATTCAAAAATTGATTGTGGTGATGAATGTACAACTATATGATGATCCTGTGAACAATTCATTGTACACTTTGGATGACTGCATGGTATGCGAATCTATCTCAATAAAATTGCATTAAAAAGAGAGAGAGAGAGAGAGAGAGAGAGAGAGAGAGAGAGAGAGAGAGAGAAGCCTGAAGGTCCGAAAAGAAAAGCTGGTGACGAACAAGGCAACGCAACTTGTAACCCCTCCACAGCAGATCGGACAGCAGAAGACAACAAAACCATGACAGCTTTGAAACACAGAGGGGGCCTGTATACAGCAGGGAATTCTGCATCCAGCCAATCAACTACCAATCAGATTTGAGTAGATGTTCCAACACGTGAGGACCGTAAGGTGATTCTTCAACGTGCCTTCCTTAGAAAGTTAGCTGGGGGTGTGCCTCAGCCTAAAACAAGGGCATCAACTCAGAAAGAGGAAGATGTGGGACCCAGGATGCAGGGCTCCACAGCTAGGAGGTGGTGAAGGAAGGTCCTGTTCAGGGGCTGGAATGGGAGACCCAACCCCTACCAGGGATAAAGGAGAGACGCAGTAGAACCCCTGACCGGGAGAAGAAGTAAGCACAGGGAGTAGTAGATGGAACAAGGGGGAGAAAACAAAGGCACCTTTAAACTCCAGGAAAAACAAAAGGCCACACACAATAGGGAAGTGCACCACAGCGCCCCCAGTGGCCATGCAATGAACAGCTGGGGGGTTAGCCAACAGTGGTGAGAAGACACTATGGGGGGCTGTGGGGGGTTGCAAGGGGGCCAGAAAAGCTGGGGCCGAGCCATGGGATTTAAAATGTAACCACCATCCCACCAAAAAGCAGGCACAGAGGCAAAGAGTGGCTGCCTTCCCGGAGGCCTGGGGCCGGGTGTGGCAAACCAACTCTCCAACCAGCCTCTGAGCGCTGGGTACAGGTTTCAACTTTGTGCAAGAGATTGTTGATCAAAATGTTATTTTAAAAAAAATGACTGCATATTTTGGCACTGGAATCTCAGAACTAGAGATAAATAGAAAGAAGAAAATAAAGTGCAGCTGCCAGAAGGCGGAAAGGAACGCGGTTACAAGCAAGGAGGAAGAGGGACTGTAGAAGCTGGCACAGCTTCGATGCCCAGCTCGGGGTGCCTGGTGCAGACACAGGTGCTGTGTGCTGCACTGCTCAGCCCCGGGGGTCGAGGGTGCCCTCAGATCGCCCAGGAGGGTCTCAGCCGAGGTGCCTGGAGGTGCACCAAGCCAGAGCACCCCCACTCATGCAGGGGAAGTTTCTGGCCTAAAATTCCAGCCCTGTGCTCAGGCCCTCTGCTGCCCAGGCATGGCCCTCACCCAGCCTGGATGCCCACCTGCCTGAGGGGTGTAAGGCGAGCCCCCCACCCCACCCCCCTGGTAGCCATTGGCACACCTGCTCTCTCCCACCTGTGCCAGCTGAGCAGGCACCTGCAGTGAGTTCCCCAGCAGAGGCCGGCTTCCCCCACGCTGGGGACCCCCGGAACAGGGCCCACTGAGCATCACAACTCCCAGGGCAGCCTGGTTGGGGCTGCCGGGGTGGGGGGTCTGTGGCCCCTTGGTGGGCTCCACCTGGACCTTGGCTGGGAGCAAACAGGCGTCTTTCGGCCTCTCTCGGAGCCCAAAACAGTGTTTCCACAGCCCGACGTACAGCACGCAGGCAGGGGTGATGTGAATAAGTAATTGCTCTTTTATTAACGAGTGATAAATTAGTCCTATATGATTGTGTGTGATAGCTCTTCCTTATCTGAAATCAATTTGGGATGGAAATTGTTGGTGTCTTCTCACCACCGGGGGTGGGAGGGCCGGGTGCCGCTGCCTCCTGGAAAAGCAGGTCAGAGTGTTTCGGCTCCTTCCCAGGGCTGTGACAGGTGCTCCCAGTGGGCCGTGTGGGCGGGGGGCCGTACCAGGGAGGCGCAGCGTCCGCTGGAGATGGCTCGGACGGCGGGGGGAGCCGCCCTCTCCAGCTGCAACTGTGTCGGGGGTCCGCACCCCCTCCCTCCTGCACCCCCAGGATTCCCCTGACAACCCCACACGCCTCCTGTCCGCTGCCAGGGGCGCCCTTTCCGCCCCCCACCCTGCCCGGCGACCCCTGCTCGGCCCCGCAGGCCTCTGTCCCTTGCTTCGGTCTGTCCGTCCGCACCCCTGGACGGCGCGCACCACGGGGCAGTTCCCGCACACCGTAGGGGCTTCTCGGCGTGGGTGGGCAACGGCGGGAGAGGCCCCGCCCTCTGCCGGCCCCTCCCCAGGAGCCTCCTTGAGGACCCCCCCCCCGCGAGAGCCCAGCTTCACTTCTCCCCTAACACGTGCGCTTGTGTGATTCTATACGCTCCTCCCTGAGGCAAAATGGGCATTTCTCAGTGGTTTTGGTTTGTGCCATTTGCTTTCACGGTGGGGCAGTGGGAGAGAGGCAGACCCCCGGAATCTCCGTGTGCCCCTCGCCGGCACATGTCACAGCCTGGGGCCCTGCCCCGCCGTGCTCATCCCAGCTGTGCCTCTCGGGCCTCAGGCAGGTCCCCCAGTCTCTCCAAGCCTGTTCCCTCACCTGGAAGCAGAGGTGGGTGAAGGGGCCATGGAGGGGCCACGCAGCGCTCATGGGCACACAGTGGGGCCACAGGACAGGCGTTGGCTGCCCCCCAGCCCTGGCCCAGACGCTGGAGCTCTCCCTGCAGGGGCCGGGGGAGGACACCCCGGGGAGCTGCCGCCCTGTCCACCTTACAGAGAACATGCAGGAAGGACCCCCGAGCTCCCACTGGGTCCCCCCTGCACCTTTGCTTTCAGACCCTGCATGGACCCTGACCCTGCACCCCTCTCCGTGGCCTCTTCTCCCTGAGCCCACCCCTGCCACCCCCGAGGAGGTGCAACCCTCCCCTCCCCTCCCCACCCGGACCACCATGTCCACCCTCACACCTGCTCCCCAAGGGAGGAGGTGGTGAGTGGGGGCCAGGCTCGGTCCCAGGGGGGCCCTCGGGCCAGGCCAGGGACTTGGCCCAGCACCTGGCTCCCACCTGTGGGGAAGTTGGGGCTGGGAGCAGCAACCAAGCCTGGGGTTCAGCACGAGTGATTGGCCAGGGCGGCTGCCCAGGGCTCCACAGGGGGTGGCGGTCACCTGTGGGTGATTGGGGCAGGGGTGCAAGGCCTGGGGCCCCTCCCTCACCTTCTCCCTGTGGCCCAGCAGCCACGCCACCCTCGCCCGACGTCCTTCAACCTGGGATGGCCATGCCCACACCAGGCTCCCTATGATCAGGGACCTCTGGGGAGCCCCAAGCCGGTTTGGCCCCACCTTCCAGAGCTCCCCACCCGCAAGGGACAGTGGAAAGTGGAGTGGTCAGGGGTGGCTTCCTGGAGGAGGTGATGCTTCTCCAGAGGGGGAAGCAGAGGTACTGGGGCTGCCCCGGCCCATGGATGTCTCCCCACGAGCCCTGGTCCCTGTGGGGACAGGCCCTGGTGAATGGGAAGGGGCCCTGGGGTGGGGAGGGTGTCCCTGGGGGAAGCCAGATGCTTAGGGCCGGGCCACTGCTCCCGGCAGAAGGTGATGGATGGAGAACGCGAGGGCCACCATCTGTCGGGCCGTGACGGGCCCTGGCGGTGACATCCGGGAGGTATGTAGATGGAATATCTTTACGGGGAGAGTTTTTCTTTTGCCAATTTTCAAACAGGAAGCCAGACACTTGTCACACCTGTCCCCATGTCAGCTTCTGCCTGACACAAATTGGGGCTGAGGCAGGGACAGGGAAGACAACCTGGACATGGTCTGTCGTGTAGGGCCACGTGTCATGGCGCTGCCAGGGCACGCGGGGGGAGGTGGGGGTACACGGATCAGCCAGGGCACCCAGAGGGCTGGGCGGGGTGGTGGGCCACCCCCCATCGGCCTCCCTTGACCCCCACCCCATCCACCTGGGGGAAGATCCCCGAGACCCTGCCCTCCACTCCCCTCTCAGCCCCACGTGCCCCCCCACGCGCCCTTTCTATCGCCTGGATCCCCCAACGCCTCCCCTCTCGGCACTGGGGACAACCCACCAGCGCTGTCAGGTCACACGGGAAGGGCAGCCCCACAGGGGCACAGGGGGCAGCTCCCAGGTCTCTGACGGGGGCTGGGAGAGCAGAGCAGGGGTGCCCCATGTGGCCTTGGGGGGGCTCCCCCCCCAGCCCACTTCCCCTCAGGTCGGGTGACGAGAGGGGCAGAGGGACAGGGGCAGCTCAGGCTGGGCAGTTTCCCCTGGGACAGTCCTCCCTGCTGACTCCCCCCATAATAGCTCCCGGGCGACTGGGAGGCTCATGGCCATGACCCCCAGCACTGCCCCACCTGCCCACTCCCCACACCCAGAGGCCACCCACGCCAGCGGCTGCCCTGCGATCTCTCCAGGAGTGTGCCATTGCACGTCCGAGGCCCCCCAGCCAGCACTGACAGCTGCAGCCACCCCGAGGCCCCTGGCTCCGGCCTCTCCAGGGCCCCTCCCTCCCAATGGGCTCCCTGGGCTGGACGCTGGGCCCGAGGTGATGGGAGACAGGCTTACGTGTGCTGGGTGCTCAGATCGGGGAGCCAGGCCCCCCAGGGAGGGCATGGAGAGGGAACCCACATGAAACCCCAAACAAGGCCTGAGAGCAGGAGGTGGGTGGGGACCCAGCCGGGCACAGGCTTGTGGGGGCCTCGCGGGCAAGGGCCTGGGGTGGGGGTGTCGGAGGCCAGCCCAGGGCACAGGGGAGAGGCTGCCTGCACTGGGCACAGGTAGAGGGAGGGGGCTGGGGACACTGGGCCTTGGGCTCGGGTGTCGGAGGAGGAGCAGGGGGCCCAGGGTGAGCACGATGGGGCTGCTAAGAGTGGGGGGCTCCAGACACCCAGTGGAGCCAAGCCACCAGGGGGCTGCCTAGGACCCCTGAGACAGCTCACCGGCTCAGGCCTGGCACACAGGAGGGGACAGGAAACCTCTGCTGGCCAGGCCCTCGGAGCTCCCCCTACCTGTATGGGGGTGGGAGGGGCCTAGGTATGTCTCAGGGCTCTGGCTTCCCAGCAGGCCTTGCATCCACCCCATCCACGCCCCTCGCACTGTAGTGAACCGCTGTGACCAGGCACCGAGCTGGCAACACCGTCTCCGGTGGAAGGCCCAGATCATGGAAGAGAACTCAGTGACCAGAGAGGGGCAGCTGCTACCCAAGGTCACACAGCAAGCTGGCACCGCACAGCCTGATGTTGTGGCTGCCCAGACCCGGGTGGAGGTGGGGGCTCTGGCACATCCCCAAGCCAGCCCCATCTGGAGCCTGGCAGAAGGTGAAAGCAGGTAGCGTCTCCCCAAGGTCACGACGTCCCGGACCAGATGGAGGACACTGCGCTGAGGGCCATCAGACTCGGTGAGGGGCAATCCGGAAGGGCTCCCTGGAGGAGGGGAGGCCCATCGGTGCACCCACCTGCCCAGCCCCACCCCCTTCCTCGATGGACCCCTAGCCCAGCATCAGCCTTGGCCTGACATTTCCCGTGACATTTGCTGCAAAGAAATAGAGTCATAAATCCAAAGGTTAAATTTGCACATTGCCTCGCACTTCTGGGGGAAGGCGTGGTCCGTCCACCAACGGGGGGCCCCGAGGGGGCAGGGTTTGGGTCGGGGAGCTCACCCATCTCTGGGGTGCTGGCTGGGAGCCTCGGGGTCATCCACAGGCCCTCCGAGGGACCGCAGAACAGGTTCCAGGCCCATGGAGTGCTGAGCTCTGGGTGCAGTCAGACAACGTGAAAAGGTGCGGTAAACTGAGGCCCCACAGCAAGAGGGCTCAGCGGGCTCCAGGGGACCCAGCCATCCCCAAATGCTTGTTTGATGCCATTGGTATTTGGGGAACTTCAACTCCGCAGAGTGTAGCCTGGGACAGCCAGGCAGGACCTCACAGCACCCTTGGGAGCCAACGGGCTGGGCCAGCCCCCAAATCCCATGTCCCTCTCCCTGGGCTCCCTGACTCGAACTGCCCAGCCCCACGGGCTGGGCCGGGGCAGTGGGCACACGCGCAACCGCAGAGGCTCCAGGCCAAGAGGACACAGCCAGGCAGCGAGCCCCAGAGCTGAAACCCTAATGGCCAGTAAATGCCCAGACACAGGTGCCACTCGCCAAGAAGGAGCGACGCAAGCCCAGGCCCGGCGAGGCCCGGCCGGCCATCCAGCCATACAGCAGGTATTTGCAAATGGCCTCACCCGGGGCGGAGTGGGCCTCGGGCCGTGGTGCTGGGGGTCAGCACGGCGTGGCAGAGGCAGGTTCCACGACCACCCAGTGACCTGGGGGACGTGTGGGCAGCGCGGCTCCTGGAGTGCATGTTGGCGCCAAGCATTGGTTTGGGGAAACAACCGACGGTGCGTCCTCAGGAAGAGGCAAAGCAGGGTGCCCAAGAGCGGTTACCCACGTGCAGGGTCTGAAGCAGTGAATGAGACCCTCAGCAGGGCAGGACCCGGCGGGGCGCAGGGGCAGACGGACAGATGCCAAGCCCCCGGGTGGACGCCAGCCACCCTGCAGCTCCCGGGCACCGCCCTGTGCTGTGTGTTCTTTAAAGCACTGGACCCCGTAAACTCGTGAAGGCTCAGGGCAGGGGCCCAGCGGGCCGGGGTGCACGGGTGGGT
>PVKY010000836.1:0-39122 GCA_004027775.1 Bradypus variegatus
ATATTTTACTTTTGTACCACATGCATACATTATCTACTGAAAAATTATGTTTAAAACAAAGTGTTTTAAAAACTACAAAAGCACCCGTTTTTTTTCCAACACACATCTGTTAAACCTGAATTTACTCCAGCTACAGCAAGCATAAATGTTTCTGTTGCAGTCTGGTCTGAAAGCACTGCTTTCCTTTGCTGATAAATATTAGGTATCCCTGTCTGAAACGCACACAAAAGCCCTCCAAATAATCCTTTATCCAAAATGAGAAAACCGGTTCGCAGGCGGCTACCTGATTCTCCAGATGTCAGCAGAGGAAAAGGCTGATGGTTCAGTTAGTGTTCACATGCCACCCACCATCAATGCCTCCATCTCTACTTCGGTGCCAATCCTATGAGCGAACACGTAGTATTTGGAGCGAAGTCGATGGTGAGGAACAGTCCAAAGGGCTACCATACCTTTAGGATGGGGAAAAGCTGCCCGAGACTACAAAAAGCCCCCAACCTCTGAAATTGAAGAGTGGCTTTAGCCTAAGGCAGAAAGGCAAAAAGTACTACAAGTCCTGGTTTGGTTAGGGAAGGGTAAGTCCCAGCTCCGTAGACCCTCGGGCACTGAACTAGGAGGCAGACCCAGTGAATCTCAGAAGCCCAGCTAAGGAAAGAAATAGTTTTGCCGTGATAGAAAATAAGTACCCACACTGGCTGAGACAATCGCATTCTCCTACGGGAGGACGAGGGAACGGTGGACAACGAAATAAAGGGGTAAGGTTCTGAGCTCCTCATCCCTTTCCCTAAATAAAGATAATTATCCCGTGCTTCCTTCACCCTTAAGGATCCCCCACTAGTCCCATCCACCGGCAAACATAAGATTGAGAAGAGGGAGCGGCCCCCGCACCCTGAGGGCACCACTGGGGGTGGGGAGAGGTTGTTTTTTTTTTCCATGGGGGGCGCGCTTGAGAGGAAAGGAGGGGAGCATGGCGGGCATGAGGCAGAGAGTGAAAGCGGGGATGGCGAGGGAAACGGGGCGCGAGGGAGGGGAGAAAGAGTAAAAGGAGAAGAAATGAAGGAACACGAGCTGGGGGCGCGCGAGGCCGAAGGGAAAGACCGGGACGCGCGCGGAAGGGGGAAGGGATGAGGTGAAGGGGGCGCGCGAGGCGGGGGCGCGCGGTGCCGGAGTGGGGGGAGGGGGACGCAAGGCGGGGGCGCGCGGGCGGGCGTCGGCTCGCGGGAGCTTCCCCTCCCCCCGCTCCTCCACCTTTCCCTTCCCCCACCTCCGCCACCACTGCCTCCTCCCAGGCTCCCTCCCTCCCTCCCTCGCTCCTCACCGCCCCCGGGCGGGCGGACGGCCAGGCTGGCCTAGGCCAAAGCTCCTCACCTGGCTGGCGGTGGCGGTGTAACTCCCGGCTAGCTCTCCTCTTCAAGAGGCGGCGGAGACGTCGAAAAAGGAAGAGGCGACAGAACAGTGGGCTCTGGACTCCGCTGACGGGACCAGGGGCAGGGGTGGGGGAGGGGGGCGGGCCGGAGCCGGGCAGGCGGGCGGAGCAGACACTGCGGTACAGACGGTGGCAGCGGCGGCGGCGGCGGCTGCACCGGCGGCGGCGGCACCACACAAACAAGGACGCTGATTGGGCAGCTGCCAAGCGCTTCGGCTCCGCCTTCCTCACACGCCACGACGCCCATTGGGCGACCTAAGCCGGCCTCTCCGCCCTCTTCTTCTCGGCCATACCAGTCGGAGACGGGATGCCGGGACTACACCCCACCCTTGGAGAATGAGTGGCTGGGGAACAGATGATTGGCATGCTTAAGGCCCAATCAGAACCGGAGGAGGGGGATGGTCTAGCGGGGGCGCGTTAATAGGTACCTCGGCCAGTCCCAGACACATCCGGGTCTTCAGCAGTCCATTAAGTGTCGGGGGTCAAAAAATCGCTTCGGGCTGCAACTTTACCTTAGAGACGTTTTGGTCCCCAGGCAGCCGCCGTACCCCAGTCTCCCAAAACCGGGATTCCTCTTTGGCCCGCTCTCATTCTTTCAATTCTGAAGATGGGGACTGGTGGCTGTCGCTGGGCTCTTCGTTGGGTGATGTTTCATCGCGACAGAATCCAGGAATTACACGATAGAACTAGCTTTAGGCGCTTCGGCCTGGCTGTCTAGTTGGGGCGTGGCTTGTCTTGGTCTGCCAAGGGCCTATGCTTCCAGTTCTTTATCGTGCCTCTCTGCCTGGTCCTGTCGTGAATAAACCACTAAAAGGAAAAAACACAGCTAGCCGAATTAGTGAGGAAATACGATGTACAGAACCCTCTCAGCCCACTCTCTCAGGATGTCCAGTTCTGGTTGGGTTAACAGTGAGCGAAACAACCTCCCACCCCATCTAAAACTCTTGCTAGCCTCCCTACTTTCCGGAAGCACTTAGGCCCCTCCAAACCCTCAACATTTTTTCGAGTACTTACCACAAGGTATTGTTAGTGAGTACGTTGAGGTTAAGGACAAAGTATCACAGAGTCAGCGTATTGACGGAATCATAGCTAATGTTTGGGAGAAGAGACTGTTCCAGGCACTGTAAGAGCTTTACATGGATTGTGTTATTTATTCCTCATAATTCTGTGAGATAGGTACTCTTATCCCCATTTTACAGATGAGGAAGATGGGGCCCAGATCAAATGACTTGCCCAAAGTTACACATGTTAAGCGGGAGAGCTGAAATTTAAAACCAAGTAGATGAGAAAACTGAAGCTCAAAGAGGTTAAGTAACTTGCCAAAGGTCAAGCAGCTTGTTAGTGACCAAACTGTGGTCTGAACTCAGAATAACTGGTTCCAGAGGTACCAGAACATGTTTTTCAAATCATTTAGAAGTTATGCTGTGCGGTGGAACTGAAATTGTAAAGGAGAACGTGGCCACATAAAGACACAGAGGGAGAAATGGGAGTTACTGCTTAAACGGTACAGAATTTCTGTTTGAGGTGATGAAAAAGTTTTGGTAATGGATGGTGGTGATGGTGGCGCAATAATGTGAATGTAATTGATATCACTGAATTGTACCCATGTAAGTGGTTAAAATGGGAGATTTTTTGTGTTGTGTATATGTTACATCAAAAAATGTTTTTAAAAAAATGCAAAGATAGACACTGAAAACACACACACAGACACACACACACACAGAGGTATGTCCCCAATTCTTATTTTAAGTGGGAAAACCCTAGTTTCCATTCTAGTATAGTATCACAATAAAGAACATGGTCTCTGGACTCAGGCAAGTTACTTAACCTCTATTCTCTATCCCTGTTTCCCAGTCTGTAAAATGGGAGTGATAATACCTAGTCAGAGTATTTGTGAAGATTATAAAGTAATGCTTTAAAAATGCTCAGGGCAATGCCAAGGATATGGTAAGTACTCAAACATAAATAATAGCTGTTACAAGAATTTTCCTTGCTTTTCCAACAATTTCACCCTCTTAGCTCCAAGTCCAGCTTCTGTTGGTATTCTACCTATGATATCTGTCTTGCACTGTATTAACTCCATCATTTTAATGCTTTCATTTTACATTATAGAGAACTTATTACATTATCAGGCACTCTTCTGTGTGCTGCAGATACAACAGTGAATGAGGAAAGTTGCTTCCCTAATGGAAGGTACATTCCTCTTTCCTTAACCTACTACTTTGTCCATCACCAGTCCAATGAGTTCTCTGCTGTCTTAGGGGCCATCCTTCAAGGGCTGTGTGGAGACATAAGAAACATGGTGGTGGAAGATACCAGACTGAGGAAGACACCAGTGAGACTGAGGATAGGGACTTTCAATCTGAATTGGTCAGGCTCTAAGGGAGACAAATTAAGAGAGGTCATTGTTATGGTGGGCATGACCTTTGCCCCATGCTGGCTCTACCTGTTTGTTTTTCTTTTGGAAGCTGACATTTATTAAGTGTGCTTAGCACAGCACATGGGTTCTAGAATTTACTCTTTAAACAACCTCCAATTTGCAGATGAGGAAAAGCTGAGGGAGAGCAGTTAAGTAACTTGTCTGACATCATATTAGTAAGTGGCAGAGCCAAGATTTTACTCAACAGCTAGGGAGAGAAGTTCGGCCTATCCTTCCCCTCATATTCCCTAGAGTACATGCCATGGTGAGTACTTGGCTATTGGAATTCCCAGATAATCTTGTGGTTAAAGAATTCTGTGCCTCCTTCCATCTGCCTGCAGGTTTCCAGAAGGAAGCCCAAAGATAAGAACCATAAGCAGGGAGGCAGGGTGATTGTGGACCAGGAGTTCTAGACTAATATGATTGTATGTTCTATTAGAGTAGGGACTGAGCCCTAAAATTCTCTCTGTAGTGCTAGGTACGCTGCAATCAACAGAAACGATTTTAGGAGGGCAGGTGCTTCCTTGAAAAACGTCATTGGGGACAACTGGGAAGAGATTGATTCTGGGGAGTGGAATCTGATCAGAGCCTGAGTGGCATAAGGGTTCCCCTCTGAGGAGGGCATCTCCTAGTCCGTGGCAAGACAGGTGACATTTCCCAAGCCCCTGCTTCTCTCCTCTGCTTCTTTAGGACACTGGAAAGGCATCCTACAATGCTTAACACAGGATGGGCAAGGGTCCTCTGGCTTGAAGGTCCCAGCACTGAGAAGTACTATCTCTCTCTTCCTCCACTTGCCCCACCCCCAGGATTTTGCACTAAAGGATCATGTAAGTTATTTCCTCCATTGACACTCCTGCCCTCCTTCCCCAAGGCGTTTCTGTTTTGTTGGCTAATTCCCTCTGTAATTGGTTTTACAGGTCTGTTAGGAGTTGTTTCCTGTGTTTATTTCATTACACAGGAAAGAAATGGAGGAAGGAAAAACTCCAAGTGGGCCGAAGGTATTAGGAAAATGATACCTAGCTCCCTGATGCCCAGATGCAGCGTGCCCCTTAATCCTTGCCCCTTCCACCTTCTGTTCCCAGGCTTAGATCCTGCTTAAAAGAGCTCTGCCTGCAGCTGGAGCAACTAAGGAGGCTGAAGATGTCTGCAGGGGCCTCTAGGAGGAGGGCCGCCAACACCAACCACTGAGGAGAGAGTTTATCATCCCTGTGGAGGTGGTAGAGAAGTTGGGACGGAGGGGAAGCTGGAGCAGAGGAAAAAAGGCAGAGATGAGCTCAGGGCCCCTAGAGAATGGAGCCTTTGTGTGGGGTACAGATGAGGGACAAGGAGGAGATTGTGTGGGAGGGCTGCAAGTGCCACACAGACTGGCACCACCATAGCCAGCACCAGGTTCACCCTTCTCCTGCTCCAAGAACTCCCTGTGCCCCAAGGAGCCAGTACCAGACCTGGCCAGGAAAAGCAGGGTGTGCCTGAAGGCTGTAGAGAGGGAAAGGAGGATGGTATCCAGAGGAAAAAGGAATCTTGTATCTCCCACCATTATCCCAGATTCAGTGAACCAGAGGCAGCAGAAAAAAGAAGCAGCTTTTACTATATTTACATCCAACAAAACTTTGCAAGGAACAGTCCTTATTGCACAGGTCAGGGCCCTGGGTGGATGAGGCATTCCCCAAGGTGGAGTGGACAAGAAGGATTAGGACTGGAGGGGGCAGCAGTTCTTCCTAGCGGGAGCTTGGGACTCCTGACTTGCAAGGAGCTACAAACCACTGAACCATGGTGCCCCATTTCCCTCCTCTTTCTCACCCACCATAAGAACTTCTAAGTAATGGGGCTTTAGCTCCAGAATAAATAGCTTAAATAAAATACAAACACTAAGGTAGGAAGGCATGGGGAGCCTTGGGCTTCTTCAGCAATGCTAGGGAAGAGGGGCCATCACTGGTGGGGAATGACATCCCTCCCTCCCATTCAAGGCAAAGGCTCAGTAGCTCTGTATCTTTCCAGTTGTTTTTTAAAACAAAAACTTCTAAAATTACCAAGGCAGTGCCAATCTCTGGGTACCCTGGAGGGAGGTTCCTGGTATAGGACAGGAGAGGAACAGAGCTGTGCACCTCCCCCCATCCCCCAGCATCCCCCAACATCAGCACAAGCAAATTGGGCAGGTTGGAGATATAGGAATTGTGACTTTTGGTAACAGTGGGTCCCTCTTCCTGTTGCCCCCACTCGGAGCCTATGACTGGGCATGCTTTCCAGCCTGTTCCCAACTCCTCAGTGAGGGGAACAGGGAAGCAGGTTATCTCTAGAATCCTTTCTTCCCCACCTCCCCCCACCCAGGATGGAGGGAGAAGCTTAAGGGTCTCTAGCATTCCAGAGGTGCTCCAAAACATTTGCGGCAGTCAATGGCCTTAGGGGTGGGCATCTGTGTCCGCCGCTGCCTCAGCTCCTCCTTGCCCATGCTGCTGGCCAGCTTATTAAAGGCGGTCTTGTACTTCTTGTCGAAGGCCACTAAGGAAGAGAGTGGAAGCCAATGCATTAGGACCCCGGCCTCCCACACCTGGCCCCAGGTCCCTAAACTCCTCAGCCCCCTGCCCACTGCCTCACCTATGTCCACACGGTCCTTGCCCAGAGCAGCCATTGTCAGGAATAAAATCTCACGGTAGATGCCTCTGGAGTTGGGGCAGAAGGTGTGAGTGAGAGAAAGGGGGTGTGGAGCCCAAGACGGTCCAGGGCCCTCCCAGATAGGCAAGCCATACCTCTGCAGGTGCAGGCCAGTGGGCGGGGGCCCTAGTGTGTCTAGTAGGAGCCCCACAGCCTTGTGCACCTCATGGAGTCCAACATGGCGCAGCACGGATTCCAGCAATGCCAGGCTCAGAGATGCAGGTGCTGGGCCTGGCCATACCACCCGCTGGGGGACCTGGCCTGGGTGAAAGGAAGGAAAGTAGCTGGGATCATTGAGCCCTCTGGGCATGTGACCCACCCCTCCCACTTTAGACCAAATAACAGACTCACTATGGACCCTCCAAAGTGCATAGAGAGGTGGGCAGCTATTGGGGTCCGGCGTCAAGACATCCCACAGCAGCCGTACCTGCACAGAGGCTGGGTCAGAGGTTAGCCAAGGAGATGGGGCCTAGTGGGGGGAGCCAAGATAGAGGAGACAGTTAGGCTCATGGAATGGGAGACAGAGGACAGGAAATGGGCAGATGATGTTAAAAAGAGATAGAGGAATGTTATAGGACACAGCTAAAGAGAAGAGGGAAAGGAACCATCACCCCTGACTAGAAAGTAAGCTTTTTGAGAAGAAGGACTTTGTTTTGTAAACTGCTACATCCTAGTGCCAGAAAAACTATGCCTGGAACCTAAAAGGTGCTCAGTAAATATTTGTGGAATGAATAAACAGACAAACATTAATAAACCATTTTCTAGGTACCAGGCACTATATGAGGTACATAACAGCCCTGTGAGGTAGGCATTATGCCATTTTACAGATCAGAAAACTGAGGCTCAGCATGGTGAAGTGAAAGGGCAGGATTCAAACCAGGTACAACAGAGTCCAAAACCTGTGCTCTTTCTTCAGCACGGTGG
Organism: Bradypus variegatus; assembly: GCA_004027775.1. Classification (NCBI taxonomy): domain Eukaryota; kingdom Metazoa; phylum Chordata; class Mammalia; order Pilosa; family Bradypodidae; genus Bradypus; species Bradypus variegatus. The sequence goes on from PVKY010000836.1 coordinate 7,419, forward strand.
ACACAGAGGACTCCAGGGACAGAGAGCTGGGGGTGAGGAGGGAAGCACTCAGGAATCAGGGGCCAAATGGGGGCACTGACCTGGGGGGGTGGGGCCCCATCATGGGAGGCCAGCACCAAGCCTGGCAGAATGCTCGGCAGGCGCAGCCGCTGGAAATACCACAGAAGGTTCCAGAAGATGATGGGGTGGGCAGCAGGCAACTCAGGCAAGGCCAGCACCTCACTGCCTTCATTCTCTACCAGTGACTCCAGCTCCTTACGCAGTACCAGGGGGCTCAGGTACGCCCATTCACCCCCCTCGACCCTCCGGGAAGCACCCTGTCAGGCACAAGGGGAGAGGGCAGTGGAGGGCATGGACCACAACCTCATTCCCAGAGGTTTGCCTCCTACCGAGCTATCATGTCCAACAGCTTCTGGGATGCCCCTTGCCCTTAATGCCCATCTTCCCCCAGTACCCCTGGGGATTCCCCACAGGATGCTGCACCCCTATTCCTCAAACCCCTTTGGCCCAGCCCTTACTTCCACGTGCCCATTGCAGAGCTGAGGCTCATCCAGGGCAAGACAGAACCTTCGGTCACTGAGCACAGGGCCAGGGCCCCCCGGGACAGGGGCATCTTTGCTGCTGCTCACACCAGCAGGGGCCAGCTTGGGGCTGGGGGCACTGCAGGGGGATAGGAGGGATCAGCTCTTGGACCTCCCCCTCCCTGCTCCACCCACAGCACTTGTCCAGCCTTGGGCACCTGGGTCGGGAATCAAGGATCTGGACGCTGAGCAGGGGCACAAAGGGACAGGCGCAGAAGGGGCAGGTTGTGTTGAGGTTGGAGTCATCAGGTGCCCAGCCAGCCATGATCTCCTCGTCATACACCAACGAATCACAAGCGCGGCATAGGGAGCAGCTGGACAGCAGAATCTGCAGGAAAGAAGGCCCCAGGCAATAGGCCCTGCTTGGCCCCCAGCAGGGGGCTCCTTCCCTAGCCCCTTCCACCTCCAAATCCCAGTCCAGTCTCCTTCCACATCCTCCCTATCCTCTCTGCCTTTGACAGGGTGAGTGTGTGTGTCTGTGAGTGTTTGCACACTTCTGTACTGAGAGGGGTTATCCTCACTTCCAGGGAAGGTGACTGGAAGGATCCAGGGGTATCGCTGAGGAGCTCTGAGGAATGGCGAAGGCTCAGGCTGCTGAGAGAAGATTCTGAGAGGTCCCACTCACTGCCCAGAGAGGCCGAGCTCTGCCATTAGATGAGAAAGCACGGTCAGCCAACCCCCTGCACCAGTTCACCCAGGATGCTTCCTTCGCCCACCCTGGAGCACCGATCTCTGGGCCCTCTCCCAGTGGGCCGCCCCTCCCCAGACTTCCTGGTGCTAAGGCATCTGGACCCTCCCCTCCCTGGCTACCTCAGAAGCAGTGGATCCAGGGCGTTCCCGGGGGCGCAGGAGATTGTCCATGGGGCTGCGGTGGGCTGGGGGAGGCAGGTCGGGAGGCAGCTCAGGTGGGGGAACTCGGGAGGCAGGGGAGCGGCGGGAAGGAGTGAGCAGCTGTTGAAGGCGGGCACCCAGCCCTCGTCGGGGAGTGCCTGCCTCATCCTGACGCCCACCAGCCTTGGGCACCCGCCCAGTTAGCCCTTCCAGAGTCTCAGTGGACTGGGAACTCAGGGCTGAGCCTGAGTCCCCTGGACTGCCTCCAGGTGCCGGCTCCTCCCCTGTCAGGCTCAGGTCTGAGAAGCTTCCATCGTGCCAGGGCACAGGTGATCCTGGGGGTTCCAGAACCCCCAAGGCCTCAATCACTGCAGGGCAGAAAAGAATCAGGGAAGATGGAGCCTGGCTCCTCCTCCAGCTGTCCCTTTCCTGAGGAAACACAATTCCTGGCTGCACACACTGGCACCACAACCCCCACCAGGATGACATACTGGGCAAGATTCCCTCAGAATCTCTAGTGCCCACCACAGAGGGCTCTAGTCTTTTCTTTCACTGGCGAGTGGTTAGAAAAACTGGTTGGGGGCATGAGGGGGTGGGAGGGGTCAGAAAAGGACACTCACTGCGGGCCACGCCGGCCTCCACAGTGGGCTGTGCCACTTGGGCACTGCCTAGACTGCCACTCTTTACCAAGCGCCCCTTAGGTGAGGCCGGGTTCCGCCGGCTGCGCCCAGCCCAAGTAGTCTGACGGTGTAGGGGGCGGGTGGGGGAGGGGCGCTCCAGATGGGGCTCTGTAAAAGACAGGGAGGGGGTTTAGAGGCAGGACCTAGGACCCCAATTCCAAAACAAAACCCCTTGGATGGAACTGTGTTTGTTGGGGTCCTACCAGGCAGAACTTCATCCCATTTGTTATCAGCCAAGTTTAATTTATTGATCCCCAGAACACCCAATGCCAACCACTAGGCTAGCCCCAGTCCTTCATGCCTTTCTCTCAGAGCCTGGCTACCCTATCCCCAAGTTCAGCTCACCCTACCCACCTGTCTGGGAGCTGTCTGCCACTGGAATTGGTGGCGGCTGCTGCTGCCGCTGTTCTCTCAAGGGCTGGCGGAACTGAGCAGCCCCCAGGACGACATTCCGGAGCTTGGCCCAACGCAGGCGCCCACCTGGTGTGCCAGAAGGCCACTTGCTTTCCAACACAGCCTGCCAAGCACAGTGCCCATGAGGAGGGTCTCCTTCCACATCCTGGCCCCAGCCTGACTGGCTCCCACTACTTGTCTTGGGGCCCCAGGGACCACCTTCCCCTACTCCCAAAATAAAAAAAAGCAGTTGGCAGCAGATGCCTCTGAGGGGGGCTAAAGGAAGCCAGAAACAGTGGAGAAAATTTGTATCCACACATGGCTACTCATACACTATATGGCTTTGAAGAAACCATTTCACTTTTTGGTCCTTAGTTTCATCATCTGGAAGATGAGGGCAGTTTAGTACCATGGTTTAGAACCTGAATTTAGGAAACATGCTGCTTGTGCTCATATCTTAACTCCCTAACGTATTCACTGTGGCATGGGACCTTGAACTAAGTATTAACCTCTGCAACCTCACCTATAAGATGGGGATAATAATCATGTCACCTTGTGGGGCTGTTGTGAGGATAAAAAGATTTGAAATGTGTAATGTATTTGAAACAGTGCCTGGCATAATGGCTAATACTATTAATGATGATTGGGAGGCAGTAATACTTGCCCGATCTCCTTGTCAGGGCTGCTTGGAGTGAGAACCAAAGCAGCCAAGTAGGAGAAAACCCTCAGCAGGCCCTAAGGCACTACATGAGCACAGTGGCTGACAGGTGGTTACAGGACCTGCTTGAATTGCCCAGTCACCAAGGAGAGAGTCAAGCAGCAGGTGTCAAGCAGTCTCCTCCTCATATACATGCCTGGTGCAAGCTACCATTCCACCCACTTACCCCCAATTAGGTACCTTATTATAGTAGCCATAGGTAATCGTGTTGGGCACGATGCCCGCCCTCCGCATCTCCAGCATGACCCGCACAGACAGCACTGGCTGCCCATAGTGTGAGCAGAGCTGCATCAGCACACGGTAACACACCTGGACCAGGACAGGTGCAGGATAATGGGGAATCAGCCCCAACCAAAATCCTCAAGGCTCAGCAAGTGCCTCTTCAACCTCCCCAGTTCTCACAGACTTCACCGGCCTCAGGTACACCCAGGGCCGCCTCAGAACCACCCACCCTTCCTACTGACCTTGCCCCCTTGTCATCTCCACTGCTAGATCCTTTCAAACGTGCTCATTCATGGCCTGTTCCCATGTTCCCCATCCACCTCAACCCCACAGTGCTGCCTGGTCTCCACCAAATTTCCTTCTCACACACCCCCATGGCTGAACAAGCCTCACAGGGATCTGGTGTGGGCATGGCTGGATAGGCCTGTGGTTGCCTACCTCATCAGGGAGCACCACCTTGCGGTTCTCCATCTGGCGCAGCACATGGTAGGCCGTGTGTAGTGCCCGTACCCGGGAGGGCGCCGACCGCACGTAGGCAGGCAGACACAGGAACCACAGCCCATAACAGTGCCCTAGTAGGCACCGGCCCCACAGCTCAGGCATGGCAGCTGACTTCTGTGCCATCAGCTGCGCAACCTTCATTTCCTAGGTGGAGTAGGTAATACACCAGGGTGAGTATGTTCCCTGGGGCAGGGCTGATGGACTTAGGTTTTAAAATGGTGGGAGGAAGGGTCTGTGTTCTCAGAAAATAGGAGAGATGCTATACCACATAGGCTTTGGCCCTGGAACCCCAGATGGAGATGCCAAGCCCTAAGTATGGGCAGTTGTCATGGAGTGCTCAGAAGATCAGATGATGACAATGATGACAACAACAGTGAAAACAACAGCTAATGATTATATAGTGCTTCTTAGGTGGCAGGCACATTTAAGTCTCCTAACAACCTTATGAGATACTCTTATCCTCATTTTACAGATGAGGAAACTGAGGCAGTGGCCCTCAGCCTGAGCCGGGTCCCTCTATGCCCACCTCCTGGTTACCTGTTTGGTACGACGAGGGGCAGGACTGCTGGGGGCACTACGGGATGGGCCCGGCACAGGCAGGGCCCCAGTTTGCTCTTGAGGAGACTCAAACAGCTCAGCCCGTAGCTCCGGGAACCCATCATAGCTGAAGGGGCAGAAGGGGCAATGTCAGGGGCAGTCAGCACAGCCAAACAAGCTGGGCCTGGCCAACCTATGGGGCCTTGGGACACAAGAAGGGGGACAAGAGGCTCTCACCAGTACAGGAGAGTAGATTCACTACCCTCCGACACCGGAGGCTCCTCAGGAGGTGTGATAAAGACAGTGAGCTCACTTCCCGACAGCTCCTCCAGCTCCACCAAGGGTGTCAGCTCAGGCTTCTCCTGCTCTGGGTGGACCTGGAGCAGGATGGTAGGAGAGTGAGCATCAAGACAGTAGGCATGAAGCAGGGGCCAGGGGGTCCATCTTGGCATCTCCCAAGAAAGCAAGGTGGCCCAGACCACCAGGGCACAGGAGACAGAGCTGGGGGGATGCATTCAGGCATGGAAAGATGGTATATATATATATATATGCAGCCAGCCACATACAGCTGCACAGGTGGTGCACTAAGTCCAGGGGTTCCATCCCATTACAGCTAAGTTGCAGTTGTGTTATGCAGTGGCCCTGGGGCAACAGACACAGCCAGGAGAAGGGCACAGGCCAGTGGGCACATAGAGAAGGGACAACGCCCAATACCTTGTCAACACAAGAGTCGAAGAATTCGAGGGCAGCATGACGAGCAGAGCCAAAAGAGCATTCTTCAATGAACTGTGAGAACATCTGCGTACGCAGCAGCTGAGAGTACAGCTTGTGACTGGAACGTTCCCGGGATTTGAGGAAGCCTGAGGGGGATAGGAATGGGGCAGCAGAGGGAGGTTACCAGGGCTCCCCACTGCAGCCATGCCCTTCTTGAACCTCTTTCTTGGGTTGCTGCCTGCTAAGGATCCTGGGAGGACACAAGGTTGTCAAAGCTGTCATTGCTTTGGCCCATCTGGTACTTCCTTCCACACACCCAGCTGACCAGCTCAGCTTCCCTAGCACCATGATCCCATGGGATCCCTCCCTTTGCCTATCTGCACCCATTGCCTCAGACTAGGGGTTCTCTGAGGGTAGGGTCCCTGAATAGAGCTTTGCTTGTGGGGGCTGCTCACCACAGGGATCACTGCCTGTGTCCACCCCAAGCCCAGGGCTCCTGTTTCATTTTTGTACCCTTACACCCTTCAAGCCCAGAGGTGTCTGGCTGAAAGCAAGTACCCATGAAAACATTTGCTGAGTGAAGGAACAAGCCACTGGGTGGCTCCCAGTATGCACCATCTTCCCCATGGAGCCCAGCCCCCGGGCAACCCCTCCCAGTGATACCTTCCCCAAGTAGAGACAAGCCCTCTTTACCCTGCAGGAAAAAGAGGTTGTCAACATCGCGAGACCCTTCAGAGGGGGCCTGGGTGAGTGGGCGCAGGAAGTCCCGGTAGCCCTTGAGCAGACAGGCCATGAAGCGGAGGAAAGCGCCCTGTACTTCACGCTCCAGTCGGGCCCGGCGGCCACACACTGCCTCATAGTCTGTCAGCAGGAATTCCAGGGAGGCCTCCTCCTCGGGTCCAGTGTATGCTGGGGACCAGTGTGGCCTGAGAGTGAGGGCTAGCACCCGCAGTGCTTATCTCCTTCCTGCTCCACACGCACAAGCCTCCATTGCTGCCAGCCCTTCTCCAGCCTCTAAAAGACCTCACACCAATTCCAACTGAAAATCACCTCAAGGTAACAGTTTTGAGACTCCCCAATGACAAGCTCAACCTTCCCAACATGCTTCAGGAATACTGCATGCCCCTCCTACTTGCTTAAATTGGAATATGAACTCCCTGGCCTTCCACCAAAGGAAATCCTAACTCCTCTGACTTCCTCAAGTAATGTCTAGCTTCCCACAGGCCTCCCCAAACTGGAGGTTTAAGGTCAAGGGTTGTTGCCATTCTCCCAACACCCCCCCCCCACAGGCTTCTCACTCTGGTCCAGCTGCTGGTACAGGTTTGTCAGTGTGGCCAGCAGAACCTTGTAGGGTCTGCGGGGCAGTGTCCGAGGGGAGAGGGACTTCTTTTCCTCAGTTCTGTGAGATGGGCATAAGGAAGAAAGAGGAGGGGCTGGGAGTCACTCCTCCCTCCTGGTCTCCCCGTCTTCCTGCCTGAGGCACCTCTTGAGCAGGTAGCATTCCACACAGCAGCTTGCTCCTGCCCCACTCCCCACTGCTCCCTGCGCTGACCCAGCCCTCTTACTGAAAGAGTTCATTGGTATCCAGATCAACACAGATGACGTCAGCAGGTGGGTCGTGCAGATCGAAGTAGCTGGAGTGGATGCCCACTATGAAGGGCACAGGGGCGCTCAGCACATCGGCCAGCACCAGCGGGCACAGCGGAATGTAGGGGCACTGCCAGTGCAGCGGGAAGGTCATCTGAAGCACCAGGGAGGGAGGCCAGTGAGCAGGGGGGCTGGGGGTGGGGGGTGCCTACTTAAGAGATGCTGCGGGGGCTGGGCTCTAAAGAAGAGCCCCTGGTGGAAGCTGTATGTCCCTGTAAGCTATGCCTAGGGAGAAGGGCTGGGGACCCTCACCAAGGAAGGAAAATTAAGAGGAAGGGATGGGGTGGCAGGGGGAGGGGTCACCAGAAAGAACAAAGGTCCCGGGAAGGTGGGCTGGGCAGGGTGGCACTCACAGAGACAAGGGCCTCGCAGATGCTGGTAAGCAGGTCCGGTCGCAGCGAGTGGACTAGTAGTTTGTGCTCTGTGAGCACAGCCAGCAGCAGTGTGACAGCCAGCTCAGGGCCCAGGCTCTGCAGCAGCTGCAGGAAGCTGGCGCCACTGTGGGCAAGCCAAGGTGGGGAAACGGTCACCAGGAGACCCTAGAGGGAACCCCTCCCCAGTCATGGGGCCCAGGCAGCATGTGGGCCCAGTCTGTGCAAACCTCAACAGCTGTGCCCACTTGCCTGGCACCTACCCTTTCCTTGGTCATTAAAGCCTCCCAAACTGGGCACATACCTGAGGGGTAAGGGTGAGGACACAGGTTGACAAAGGAGTAGGTTGTCATAGGGAGACATCTGGGAGGGCAGAAGAGCCACCGATCAGGATGAAGATCCTGGCCCCTGCCAACTCCCCTTTTTCCACCCAGCCCCGGTCTTGGCCTCAGCTCTCACCTGCACTAGGATGCGGGGTCTCTGTGGGGAAGGGAAGGGGACGTTGTGAATGAAGTGGGAGATGTGCCTGGGAGAGAGAGGGAAACAGGTCAGAGGCAGACTCTCCCTTCTATCCCTGCCCTGCCTCCTGTATATTTTCTTGTCTCCTTTGCCTTCTGTCAGGAACCTTATTTCTCACTGAACCCCCCTCTAGACCTGTATCAGCCATCAGAGTCTCCATTATATATAGAATTTGTGCAAATCAGAAAAGAGGCCCCCTCGGCGCATACACAGCCTCTTGTCAGATCATAGCCAGCAAGTGTGGACTGGATTTCAGGCCCCACTCACCCCCTTGGCCAGTGGCTTTTTTGCAATTGGCCAGCTGTACAACTGTCCCCCACTTATGTCTCCCCTCCAGTCTCGTACACCTCTCCCGGCCTCCCAGTATCAGGGAAGCCGTGCTCACGCTTCCAAGGGCAGGCGATGGGGGCCTGAGACGGAGTAGCGGTAAAGGAAGGTGAGGAAGGCGCGGAAGGCAGGGAAGGCAGGCCAGTGGGACAACACGGCAATGGCACGGCGGCTGCGCACTGCACGGCCCCCCAGTGCCCGGCCCCGCTCCACCGCACTCAGCAGGCCCAGGGCCTGTGCTTGCCGCTCAGATAGCCTGGCCCTCGGGAACGCCTCGTAGAATTGCAGAGCTGCACCGTAGACCTGGCAGGGGGCAGAGGGTGGTCAGGCAGGCCCCGCATAGCCAGGCCCCCTTACCACACTCCAGACACCCACCTTATCACCAGCTGCACCCGTGAGCACAAAGGTGGAGAAGACGGGCACAGGGTACTTGGTCTGGGCAGGCCAGCACTCGACAGTAGCCCCCATGGGCAAGCAGAAGACGGGCACTGACTCGGGCAGCGGGAACATCTCATTGTCCTCCTCTGGGTAGCGGCCCAGCAGCTCTGCATCTCCAGCAGGGGCGAGGTGGGGGGGGAGGGGTGTACCCAAAAGGAGGAGGGTCTGTCAGACTCCAGGGAAGGAACCAGGGCAGACCAGAGAAGGGCCAATTGGCAAAGAGGAAGTGGGTCCTGGGAATACTGAAGGTGCCAGCCAAAAGGTACTGGGGCAGAGGGACATGGAGAGTCAAAGGGTGAGGGGGACAAAAGGGGCACTCACCTGCTTCATACACCAGTGTGTTGGCCTTGGCCAGGCCCACCTTGTAGCACAGGTACACTGCTGGGCCCCACTGCCCCAGGAGTGGCAAGAGACAAACAAGTACACAGCAAATAAAAGTTACAGGGTCCATCTTCTCTCCACCACCCCTAACTGGCATTTATCTCTAGAGCTCCCACAAATCCCTCTCCCCAAAGACCAGAATCATCCCTCTGGGGCTGTCCCTGCAGTTGGTTCTAGGATGCCTTATGTGCCCAGTGTCCACAACCTCACATGAAGATGGCCCAGGCCACAGCTCCTGGTCCCAGGGTCCCACTCACCATGCCAGGGTTGAGGTTGCGGGGCAGGCGGCAGTAAGTGTGAGGCGTGCCCTCGCCCTTGCTGGGCAGGACCAGGCACAGGTCAGTGATGCCCAGGGCATGCAGTCCTGCCCCTTCCGCTGCCCGTCGGTAAGTGAGGTAGGTGCGGGGGTGCCCAGGGCCTGGAGGGGCCAGGTTGGCTGAATGGCTGTAGGGTGTAGTGTCTAGCACTTGGAAACCAGGCTTAGGCCGTTCCTTCCCCTCATACAACACCCTTGGCACAAAGAGCAGAGAGCGACGTTAGGAGTCCAGGGCAGAGGAGAAAGACACCCACCCTGGCAGATCTGTCTCCCTGCCTTGCCCCCTCAGCCTCATCAACCCCTGACACCAGCACCCATCTCTTCTTTGCAGAACTTTGCCTGCCAGAATCTTATGTCCTCTATTCTGCACTTGGCTCTACTTCTGGGGCAGTAACAACCCTGCATGCCTTCCATGGCTCTCATACTCATTAATAAATACTAGGAGTCATTAAAGCTACCATTCCCTGATGCTATGTTAAGCCCTTTACATGCACTATTGAATTTAATCTTCTCAACCACCCAATGAGGTATTATCCCCATTTTACAGATGAGGAAACAAGCCCAGAGGGGCTCAATAACCTGCCCAAGATTGCACAGCTAGCAAGTAGCATTGTTAGTACATGGACCCAGAGCTGTGTGAAGACTAAATACAGACAATTTTAGTCCTTCTTCCCTGACCTCTGGCCCACTCAGTTCTCTTTCCCATTGCCCTTCCCCTATCCCATACCGCTCTCTCTCTCTATCCCACCCCAGACCCTTCCTGGCCTCCCCTGTTGCCAGCATGGTAAGGGTCACACACCCCAGCTCAACGAGGGGGGGCTTGTCACGGCCCCTGCGGTAGCAGATGGCGGGTTGAGTTCCACCCAGGAGCCCAGCACTGAGTTCCAAAGGATGACCCCCAGCAGAAGTCTGGATGCATGTGTAGCCCTGGGGCACCTCCTCGCCCAGTGACCTAGCGATGATGGCTACATCTGTGATGGGTTCAGCTGGCCGGGGAGGGCGCAGGGGCCCACTGGGTTCAGGAACCCATGTTTCCTCAGGGATGGGTGCTCCGTCCCCTGCAAGCCCAGCTACCACGAAGTAATCCACCAGCCGGGGGGGCCGCTCCTCCGCCATGGCCCCCCCCTCACTCACTGCATCTGGAATGGTTGGGGGGGGGAGAGATGAAGCAAGGGAGGGTGTTGCCATGGTAACCAACATGTCCCTCTTGCTCCCCTCTTCTTCCTAGACTACCCAAGAAAAGGCAGGATAAGTGGTCAGCCAATCCTGAACTCTCCCACCTCTGACACCATCAGGCCCTCACAGCCCACCACAGCTCCTTCAAGAGATCAGGCCTCTCACATTTAGTGGTACCAGCCCTCTCCCCAAAGGACCCTTACTTGACTTCACCACACACAGTTAATCTGAGCTGTGACATCCCCTTTACTCCTTACTCCCCCCGTATCACACAGTTATAACATCACATAGGTCACAATTTTTTTCTGTAAAGGGCTGCAATGACATCATTTGTTCTGGCCATGACATCATACCAAACTTAACAATCTTTTGAAAAGTTTCTGACCTTTCTACTCTAGTTATGACATCGCAAGAATCCTGTGATTCAACTAATGTTCTTAATGAACCCACCGCTAGATTTTTATAAGAACTCCTCAGGTTTCTGGGAAAGCCCAAAAAACCCAAGCTTTAGTGTATTTCCAGCCAGACTTGTGTCTTTTTTTTCCCCAACCTCAGTCCACCAACCTGGCCAAACAGCCAGGGCCCTCCCACCTCCAAGATCCCTAGATATCCCCAATTATGTCCAAAGCAGCTGTGGGAGACAGTCATGAACATCCCCGTGCCCTCCTCCACAGAGCCCAGAGACAGAAACCGGACCACAATGGGCCTCCGACACCTGTATTCTCACCTGCCTCCATGGCCCAACCCCAAGGAGTTCGGAACCCTGAGGGTCCTGGGGAGCCCCAGAGTGCAGAAGCTGGGAAAGAGCTTGGTGGGTGGTGTGCAGCAGAGGCCAGGAGGCCTGGGGGTGCTTCTGAGGGGAAGGGAGGTGACTTCCTGAAACGGTGGAGGGGAAGCTGCAGCTCAGCGGAAGTCAGCCTATGGGTGTGTGTGGGGTGGCGGTGGTGGGGGCACTGTTGAAGGGACCAGCACAGCATCATGCCAAGGCACGGCAGAGGCAGCTGAAAGCCACTCCAGAATGTGCAGTCCTACTTAACCCCCTACCCTTCCCCAGGGAACAAGGAGCAAGGGACTCTCACAGAGCCAGGCTGGCTCAGTCCTTAATCTGGCCCCTGGACCCACACACAGGCACACAGACACCCCAACCCCAGCTAAATTTAGCCTCCACGTCTGCGAGGTGAAGCTAGGAATCAGCGTCAGACTCCTGATTTAGCTCTGGGGCACAGCCCCATCCCTCACCCACCACAGGCGAATGGGAGCCTTATGCCCAAGGCGACAGGCAGGGGCCATTAGGTAGGGCTAGTTGCAGGGTGAGTGGGTGGCCCACATCCGTAGGACCTTCGCGCCCGGGCCTCCCCTAACCAAGCGGGAAGAGTCCTGCAGAAGGCAGCCCTTTCTCCCTGGGGAAGGCAACGGGCACGGGCGCCACTCCGGGTCCCAGTGCCCACATGCCGGGCGTCAGGAAATTAGGGTTAGGGCAGAGAGCGCGCCGAGGGGGAGGAGGTAAGGAAGGAGAAGGAGGGCAGAGAGGAGCCGGCGCGCGGGCTGCCGAGGACGTGACGGCAGCAGCGCGAGCCGCCGCGTGACCTGAGCGGGAGGGGAGCTCCCGCTCCTGCACCCTTGGGAGCAAGAGGGGTGTAGGTTGCCGGAGCATGGCTAACTGCGGGCTGTGCCCTCCCCTCCACTTTCACTTCCCCAGAAGAGAGGAACCGGAACCAGATGTGCAACGCTTAAGAACAGCTGGGGGATATCCCCACGCCGGGCCAGTGCTCCCTCCCTCCCATCCCCTCCCGCCGCCGCCCCGCCAGGTCCAGCCCCTACCTGCCTGCCCAGCGACTGCCCGGCCGGCCGGCCCGCTGGCGGGTGGCTCGGAGGGAGCGCTGGCGGGCCGGCGGGCAGCGGGGCTACCCGGCCCCGGACATGGCGCACCCGACTTGGGCGCCGCTCCCGCCCGGGCGGCGAGTGAAGGAAGAAGAGGCGGCCGAGAGCGCCCGGCCGCGGGGCACCGTGGAGGGAGATCCCGGCGGTCCCAGCGTCCCCGCCGGTCTGCGCCACTCGGGGACTGTGCTGCTGTGCCGCTCACTCGGGCAGCACGATCCTCTCGGCTCCCGTGGCACTAGGGGCCCCGCGCTCCTCCGCGCACCCCGCTTTCTCCGCTCCCCCACCCCCCCCTCCAGGACCACGGGCGCCGCTGCTACCCCCACCTTCACCCCCCCTCACCCCCGCCCGGCCGGCGGCCGTGACCCTGGCTGCAGCGGCCCAGCTCTCTGCCTCCTGCAGCGCGACCCCTGGCGGCTGGGAGGGCCCTCTGCACGCAGGCAGCTTCCCACTGCCTAGTCGGTGCCGCTGGACACTGACCCCAGGCGGCTCCTGAAATCCAAGGCGCGCTCCCTTCCGGCCCTGGGTCCTCCAGTCAGATGGTGTGTGCGTGCCCCTCAAGCTGGCGCGGGTGAACGCTCTGAAGGCCTAGGCTGCTGGAACCCAGGTTGCTACTCCCACTTCAAGGTTTAGGGGCACCTTACATTCCCTTTGGACTAGAGCCTGAAGCTCTCAGTTCTCTTTTCTAAAAATGACAAGAGCTTTCAAAGAGGAACAAGAGAGGCCCAGACTGTAGGGTGTGGAATACAGTCGTGGAGATGGGGTAACTGAGGAGGGGCACTACTCTTCTCACCATGCTGGATAGGGAAAAGAGAAGGCTGTGGCCCAGATGGTCAGAGCGCTAGCAACCCAACACAGAAAGAGGAAAGAAACCTCTTCAGAACACGGCTGGCATTCAAGCATCTGTTGAATTAAAACACAAATGAATTAAATGAATGAATTAAAACACGAATAAGAGGGTGAAGTCATACATGGTGAGGGGGCAGTAGTGAGGGCTTTCCTGAGATCAAGGGGCCAGGTGCCTAACTTTTAGGTCCTCTTATCTTAAAGGGTCAAAAAGCCAAAGAAGCCAGCTAGAGACCTACTTGGAGTCTGTAGTTGTTAAATCTCCTCTCCTTAGGAGCCTTTGCACTGAGACTAACCACCCCCAGGATAGATAGGGTTATTCTATTGGAAACATCAGAACTGTGAGCCCAGCCAGCAGCCTCCCATTCACCCTGACTCTGCCAGGTCTCAGAGTTGAGGAGGAGAAGAAACTTCTTCGGCCAGTTAGGGCCCCTGTTGCCTGATGCTGCAGCTGGGCCGACTGGACAGGAGGGCACACAAGTTTATTTCCTGCTGGGATGGGGGCTTATATCCAGCCTGGGCCCCCATATCCAATACCTCATACAAATTCTGAGACTGTTAGACCCTTCACCATGCACAATGATGCAGAGAAAATGCAAAAAGCACAGCAGATGAAAGGGCCATTGCCCCAGGAATTCCCTAGATCCCCAACCACATCCCAAACAGAAGCCAAACACACTAGAGGTTTGATACGATTTTTTTATTAACATATAATATATTTAATAAAAAATAATATCCACTCTGGCTCTCTCCTCCATTGCAAGGGGAAGAGTGGTGAGGAGGGGCTGGCACTGCCCACTTCCAGGCATCCGGAAAAGCCCTGCCTCGGGGGCTCCTCTCTACCCCCTGCTTTCCAACAGGCTCTGACCTCCAGACAGACGGTTCAAAGTTACAAGTGCTTTAGGCCCTCCCTTGAGATCCCCCAGGCCCACCCCTAGTGCAGAATTCAGGGGCCACCTGGACAAACCCCTTGCTTCTTTCATTCTTGGGATCCCTCATTCACGTTAGAAAGAGGATCTGGGGGCAGAGAATGGAATCTCTACTGGCCAGGGGGAAGGGAGGAAAAGGACAGTGATGGGGTATGGGGCCAAGGAGAGGGGTGGTGATGAGGTCCCCTCACTGTAGCCGGTCACTACGAAATGAATCCTCCACGGCAGGATCGGGCAACAGGGCACAAGGGTCACTCAGCATGTTTAGCCCTTCCAGGCCCAGGGGCTCCATGCGCAGCTCATCCTCCAGCCCCAGCCCCAGCTCCAAACCAGCTGTCGACACCTCAAAACCAGGCACTCCAGCCAGGGCTGCTGCAATTTCTTTAGAGAAGCCCGGGGAGGAGTTTCCTGTGTGGATAGAGGAGATGGGTGAGGACCCTGTGCCCTGCAACCTCTTCCAAGATCCCTCCATTTCCTGCAGCATAGGTGCATGTATTACTCCCTCCTTCCATCCCCATCACCATCCACACCCTCTTACCTGTGACGATGATGTTAGGCCCTGAGCCATGGCGGGAACAGTGGGTCAAGTTCTGGTGGTTGAGGGCATGGGGGTCCTGGGCACCACCCACTGGCCCCTCACCCCCTAAAAATCCAGGCCCTTCGGAAAAGCCAGGGGGATCCAGCGCCAGGCTGGTTGATGGGCTCTCCATGCTGAACTGCTCCAGCTATGGACACACAGACAGATCTTGAGGATGTGGGCTTCAGAACAGTGTGTTCCTGCCTGCCCCTGCCTAGCCCTGCTGACACATCCCCTTTGCCCAGCTATCTCTATATCCTCCAGCAAGAGGCAGACACAGGGGGAAGAGGGAGCAAGCAGAGCGACAGTGTAAGCATGGGGCCCCGAGATGGGAATGGGTGCTGTACCTGCTAAGACAGAGCATGCGCGTGCCAGGAAGAGAGTGGGTCAGGGCAGTAGTCATCAAAGAGCAAGCTGAGCGGAGATAGCTAGGGGAAGAGGGGTGGGTATATGGGAGGAGGGGTCAATGCAGGAAGAGAAGAGACCCAAGCTGGAATTGCTATGTGTGGGTAACCAAGTCTACGTTGGGCGCCAGTTATAAGTGAAAGACTTGGTTACCCACAGCTATGTTACCTGGGGCCTCTCTCCAGGCCTAGATCTCTCAATTTAGAGTGCACCAGACACATTGGTCAGCCCCCCTTGACCAACCCCCAGCCCCTTCCCTGCTTCTGAGCCAGGTGCTTGGGTACTCACGTTCCCCAGGCTGAAGTCACTCATTGGGCGGTGGTAGGACTGTTGCCCGTGCCCACTGGAGGTGGGTGGGTACAGTGTCCCATAGTGCGGCTGCCTGCCCGGAGGCTGCCCCCCTGAGGGCTGCACTGAGCAGGCCTGAGAGGGCAGCCTTGGCTGCTGAAGAGATTTTGGGGTGGGTGGCTGGGTGGGAAGAACCAGAATTGGGGGGCTATACGGGTATGGGGGCAGCCGATGGTCAGTGGGCAGCTTACTGGTGTCCAGGGGGACGCCCTGAGGAAAAGCAAGGAAAAAGAGGGAAACTTACTCCTCGGTGTGATCTCCAAGAGGAACTCTTAGTCAGTGCCCCCACCCTCTTAGGTTGCAACCATTCTCAATTCAAGCATGACAGCGTTCCCATGGGTGTCCCTTGGGCTGGGTGAAGTTATTCAAAAAATGCATATCAGAATGAAAGTGACTGAGTGACATTAATACAAGGATTATTTTAAATCCATTCCGAAAGTAAGCCATTCATTCTTAAGCTTTAGTACTCTATTGTTAATAATCAAGTACTTGTGACATACCTCACAAGTGTCAATAACACAGCAGTGAAGTTGAGAACTGCTATTCTAAAGCTTTGAAGAGGGCAGATGGAGGGAGGCAGGGAGGGAGGAAGGAGGAAAAAGAGGAAAGGAGGGGGGGAAATTAGGCTCACTCCAGGCTCTAAGAGTGGAGAAAGCCCTTGCTGGCCTGGCCTCAGTCTTTTCTACAGGAAAAGGGATCTGGGTAAAGATGGAACATAGAACACACATCCCAGGAAAGAGCAATGGAAGAAGAGGAGAAAGAGCAGAGGATAAGGAAAAGAAGGGCATTAAGGTCAAAGGAAAAGGGGAGCAGGGAGAACAAAAAAGAAGGATGGGGAGGGACGGAAGAGCTAAGAATTTTAGCACTGGGAAAAAAACGCTAAAGTTAAGAGTTTTGTGTTCCTGTCCAACTCCTCCTAAATTGCTGTGTAAACGTGGGAAAGTCACTTTCCCTCAAGGCCTGTTTCTTCATCTGCAAAACGAAGGAATTGGGCTCCATGATCTGAGATTCTCTGATTCTATCAATTCTATGAAAGGAGGAGAAATGGGAAAGGGGATGGACAAGGATGGAGGCATGAGAAAAAAGACAAGAAAAGAAGCATAGCTAGAAAAGAGAAGGGAGAGAAAGGAGAGGATAAGCTATCATTTATTAATTATTGATCATGTACCTGGCCTAGGCTTATTATTTAACATACATTATTTCATTTGATCCTCACAATACCATCCTTGTTTTACAGGTGAGGATTCTGTGGTTCACAGAGGTAAAACAACTCGTCCAAAGGAGACTGCTAGTAAGAGGTGGAGCCAGGATTTGAAACCAAAAAACTTAACCCTGGGGTTTGCACTCTTAAGTAAAGAGGAGACAAGATAGATGAAAGATGGGAAAAGTGGAGGACAGAGGAATGGAAGGAGATGGATGAGATAAGGAAGTACTGGAAGTCAAGAGAACAGGTATTTGAGGAAAGGTGGGTGGGAGAAGGAATTTGGCAAGAAAGAGAAAGAAGAAAGGAGACAGACATGTGGGGAAGGCAGCCACGCATACCTGAGTGATGGAAGACAAGGTGGGTGACATTGTTGGCGAAAACTGTTTGGGCAGCTGCTGTTGGGACCTTCTGACGTCGGCTGGGCCCGCGGGCAAACTCAGGGGGCTGAGGGGTACACGGCGATGGCGGGGGGAGGCCCCAGGGGTAGAAGCTGGGTAAGGGGGGGCACCCAGCACTGGGGATGAAGTAGAGGAGGAGGAAGAGGAGGAGAGGGCTGGGGCACTGAGTGAGGGGTGGCCCAGGGAGGTGGTGGGCAGTGCATGGCGGGCCAAGGAGGAGGCAGGCAGTGAGGGGTGACTGTGGGAGCCCTGGAGCTGGGGCTGAGGACTGCTCAGGGAAGCCTGGAGGTTGGGATTGCTTAGGGAGGACTGCAGGGATGGGTGGCTGAGAGGTGAATGAAGTCCTGCAGGCACAGACAAAAAACCAGAGATGCCAACATTACTGATGGGCACTGGGCCCCTTTCCACCTGGAACGGGTAGCAGTGACCAGACTATGGAAGTGGTAACACAATGTCCTCCCTACTCTGTCCCTGACAGTGAGATTGACATTGCCCCCCTGAGGGCTGTTCTCCATCTTCTTTCTAGGAAAAGCCACACCTACCAGTTCTCACTGGTTGAAAATTGTAGTAAGGGAATCCTGGGGTAGATAGGTGATGGGCTGGTGTGGGCAGTCACAGGAGAATCCTAGGTGCTCAAGTCTCTCTTCCCAACCCCCCTGCCTTCATCCCTCCAGTCAGGCAACACCCCATGGGCACAGGGCCAGGATAGCCACTCACCTGGTGCATCGTAGCCGGGGCCCAGGCCCAGGCCCCCACTGATGCCCAGGTGGGTCATGGTGTGGGTCAAATTGGAGGTACTGTTGCCCCCACTCAAACTGGGGTAGGTTGTCTCCTCAGGGTCCAGGGGGGTGGGCAGCGGTGGAGGAAAGTGCAGGTTGGTAAGGTCAGGTAGGGAGCCCCCCGTGTTCATGGCAGGCGGGAGGACAGGCACATTGGCAGGCTGGCCAGGGGATGGAAAGATGCTAGGGGAAGAAGGGGAAAACAAAGACAGTAATGGGGTCAGTGGTAAGAGAAGAGCAGAGAACAGTCTCTTCTATTTCCTTGGACTTCCCTCCCCACCCCTCAGCCCACTTCACAGAGGTACTTACTTAATTCCAGGGACTTCACAGGACCGAGGTCGGGAGGAAGAAGAGGACAGCTGAGGAGAGAAGGAAGAAGGTAGAAAATGAGGACTATGCTCAATGGAGAACCCTGGGAGACCCACCCCATGGAAAGGAGAAGGATAGTGGTGACACCCAGTGGCCCAGACCTACCTTCTTAGCATCCCATGGCTTCAGCAAATGCTTGTCATCTACCAAGTTCTCCTCAATAGCAGGGACTTGAAAGAAAAAGACTGGTGATGGGAGGGTTGGAGGAGCCAATAAGGCAAGACAAAAGGAAGTGGCAGGCAGGAGGGAATCATGTTCCCTGGCCCTACATGAAGCCCCCAACACTACTCCAGAAATTCTTTGGTGTTCAGTGCCCACAAGTGGTGAGGAACACATACCTTTGGAGTCCATTTCACCATCCAGAAAACCTGTGAGAGAGGCAGTGGAGTTTGCTGCAGTGTCCACTTGCCTACTTGTTACAAACAAAAGCTCCAAGGCTACTCCCTACCCTGGGACACAGCTACTTACCTCCACGGCGGCTGGGAAGGACATTAGGAGGTGTGGGGCAGGGATATGTGTCCTGGGGGCTGGGGTTCATTACGCTTGTGTGAAGGGCAGAGTCAGAGCTTGTCCTGCAAGAACAGAGAGGAGCTGGTACCAGTGACAGGTCTGCCTAGTCTCCAAGCCCTACCCAGCAGGGGAAAACACTAGTCTCAGGAACTAGAGACTAGAAAGGGATGTGGCCTAAAGAAGGCAAAGGCCATCACCTGTTAAGTGCAGATGGCAGTCGAAACAGTTGCCCCTTCTCTGCAGGGAAATTGCCCCAGGGCATCGTCCTGGGATGGAAAAACAAAGATACGAGGAGCAAGGACAGCAATTGCCAAGAGAGCGGGCATGAAGGTTGGAAAATATAGGGCAGTCTAGGTGGAGGTGGAGAGGGCTTTGACTCATGAACTCCCACCTTAATCAATTTCAGAGATCTAGAAATTTCTCAACTTCTCTCAGCCAGGACAAACTGAATGGGAATCTTTGAGCTCAGCAAAGTATGGGTATGGGTATTGGGGGTAAGATGGACAAGGGGAATGGTTTGGAAATCTAGGAATGCCAGAGCCCTACATGTGGCACCCAGTCTTGGCAGGAGGTAACCGTTTCATTTGCCTCTTGGCCACCGCCCCCTTCCCCCGACACACACCCCAGCCTGGCCACAGCTCCCATTGGTCCTGCCCTGGCTGGACCAGGAGGCTTGGCCATTCGTGTCAATATGGCTGAGACTGGACTCTGACCCACCTACTCCACCTGCCCCCACGCCTCCCAGCTCTGCCGTTATGGGAGGAGGTACTGCTGAAACCCTAGCCCAGCAATCCCAGCTCCAACCCAAACTCCTTCCACAGACATGTCAGAGAGTAGGCAGGAGATCCTGCCTACACTGGGCACTTACCTTCGCCAGCTGGACTCTGGGGGAGGAGATAAGTAGGCAGGACTGTAGGGAGAGCTGTCAATGTGAATAGCAACAATTAAGGAAAAAAGTGGGAAGGATATGAAAAGGAAGAGGATGAAAAGGGAGGGAGTGTATGGGACAGAGACCAGATGAGAGACGAACAGAGGCAGCAGATGAGTTGTTGCAAGAAATACACACCTTTCTCCTCTATGAGGGGCAACAGTAAGATCAAAGAATGGAAGAGGAGAAGGGAAATAGGCCTTGGGGAATTGGAAAAAATATAGACTATTTGGACAGGGCTTGGGGATAACAGGTCTGTGGAAGTCTCTGAGACTGAAAGCTAAGAACAGGAATGCGAGAAGACGTGAGGAATGGGGACCAAGACCCTCCTTTAGCAGGAAACATTTCAGGGAGCTCTGCCTCTGGCAGCAAAAAGTGAGCTGAAGTAAGGACAGTCAAAGCCAGCCACAAATGGAGGGCACAGCCTCGGGAGCAGCAACTCCCTGTCACAGGAGCCAGCATTGACACATGGACTAAATGGTTACTTTTCAGGAAGGCTGGGTAAAGGAGAGCTCCTCAACAGGGAGATAGGATTGGACAATATGTAATACACCTTCCTACCCTGAGTTCCTGAGGCACCCTATCCCACCACCCTCCAGAACCCCCTGAATCATCCGTGAAGGATATGTGGCGGGGGTAGCGGCGGAGTGGGGACACCATTCTGCGGGGATCTCGCTGCACCCGTTCCACCAGCCCATGGTGCCGAGTGCTCCGGGACGAGTCCAGAGGTGAGTGGAGAGGGCTCTGCCAAAAGAGACAAGCGAGTCAGTAGGGAAGCTGCCTAAGAGCCTCAACTGCTCCCTGGCAGGTGTCCACTCACCTGGAACTCAGCCAGACCACAGCCAATCTGGTTAACATTGGGCAGAGAACCACCATAATGGGAGCTCCTTGTGTATGCCAGTCGCAGTTTTTGAGCCTGTAACTGAGACATGGGGGACAAATGGGAATGTCACTGAGGATCCCAAATACTGTTCTCCTTGGCCACCCTTGCCATCCCTGTCCCCAGGATATGCTCCTCCTGCTTTTAAAAGATCTGCCAGAAAAAAAAACAAGCCAATGCTGGAGGAAAGGTCCACCGAGACCTGGTGCAAACAATCCACCCCAGCCCTTCTGCAGGCCATCCTCATTAGTGATATATTTACTGCCTGGCATCACCCACCAGACAGGCCTGTCCCAGTTGGCATCAGGCTAAGCAGAGTCTCTGAGGGGCTGCTAGAAGCCCCCGGACTAGTCACATGGCCTCACTCGTGGGGAGGGGTGCCAATTAGGCACCTCTGTTTTCCCTTCCAGATGTGTCCAGGACTAATTGGAAGATGATGGGAGGGCCACAGGCAGATGCCACAGAGCCATTTCTGCCAGCTTCTTTCCTTCTCACCCTGGATGGGCACAGGCTTCCAGATCCTGCCACATGCCCAGCCTTAGGAAGACTGTAGAGCATCCCTTGAGAGCTAGAATACCCAAGGAATGATGCTCTCAAAGCAAGGAGTTTGACACACACATTCTTCCACTGCATCCGAAATTGGCAGGGAAGGCTGAAAAATGGGGGTGGGAGAGGGAGCAGTAAACCACCAATGACAACCTGGGCCAGAGCCATCTCCCTGGCCTCACCCCCACTTTGGGGAGATCTGCCTGGCACAGCAGTGAGACTCCATAATCAGTCATTCTAGCATGGTTTTAGTTTGTCTACACATCTCATGTCCCTCTGTGAGAAGTGAGCACCTACTTCTGAGGCTCAGCCAATGCCACCGGCCAAATAAACAGACCCAGAGCAAGGCCATGGGATGAGAGTGGCTGAGGAAGGGTAAGTTCCAAGCACTTCCAGGGTCACAGGGTTGTATGCAGGCCAATATCAAAACTGACTTTCTGCTCCAGGAAGTCAGCCCAGAGAGTTCAGTAGGCACTATGCTGACCTCTGGCTCACTTCAAGACTCTTATTAATATATATGGCAACCCCAGCCTCTCAGAAGGATAGACCCCCAAGGACATATCTGCTTCAAATAGGCTCTCTTAGCTTGCAAGATAACAGACTAAGCCTCAGGTCTCTCATCTTTAGCCCTGGACTTTTGAGCCTGCAGGTCCTGGCCATGTGTGCCCACTAGACTTTTCTAAACAGCAGAGAAGTCACCAGCAGAGCAAGGCGAATGGAAGAGGCCTTTGACCCTTTGACCAAGGCCCACAAAGAGAGAAGCCCCAGCTTTGAGTTTCCCACAGCCTTTCTTTGTTGGTACATTATGAGCCCTCAGATTCTACCATGCCTCTGCTGGAGTCACAGTCCAGAGGGCAGGGCCTCAAGCTGTCACCAGATCAGCCTCTCTCCCACCCTCTTGTCTGTGCTCCCACCATGATCAAAGCGCCTAAAGGGGAACAGTCAAGAGTTAGATCACGGTCCTCACGGTAGTTAAAGTGGGTTATGCACATGTGCGCGTCCACACATCCTTACACATACCAGATTTGCCTCCCCACCTCACTCTCTCTGTTTGCACTCCCCACAAACTGGGGCACATGGTCCCTAGAGACTCAAAGGGGAAAAAACACAAAAAAGACTAACAGAGTCAAGGGAGACATACACACAAATACAATCAGTCACGATCATTAGACAGATGCAATTACAGACAGCCAGACCAGCAGAAAGAGCCTGGAAATGTGGTATTTATGTTCTACCATCTTCCCTTAAATTCCTTCTAGCTTGCTGCCATGAGGGATCACGACAATATCCTCACCTGCAATTCTGACACTAATGTGTCCCTAAATTAGGACTGCATACTGGCTGGGCAAACTCCCACCCCTTGCTCCCTCTAACGTCCAGCCCTTGAAGCAAGAAACCAGGGCCAGAGGGGCTTCAGTGGGAGCTCTGCCAGGCTGCCTTCTTTCTGGACCTTCCTAGGAATGAATATTTCCTACACACAGAGGACTCTCCAAGGTTCCCCATGTTCTGACTCACAAAGCAGCCATCTCTCTAGGAAGCTCAGCAAATCATTGGGTTCCTCACAACCTACAGATAACTGGTTACCAGATTTCAGGATTCAAACTCTACCTCTTCTCCAAGGTGGCCAAGGCAAAACATAAAGCACCAGTCGGTGAGCAATGGACCTCACCTTCATTCACGTCAGGAAACCACAAGAAGTATTTGAAAAAGGAAGCAAAGGGACGGGACGCAGGAGGGGACTTCCTGCCCCACTATAACCAGCGCTGCTCGTTTAAACCACTCAAGGGGCCCTTTCCCGGAGGTACCCAAGTGCCAAGAGTGGCATAACAGGGCAGGCGGACCAGTAGGGAAGAGATCATCAATTCAAAGGAAATAGACTAAGGGCAAGCAGACTATCCCTCCAAGCATGCCCAATATCGGGGATGCTTCAGTAGAGTCTCTGAACGGACTCAGACAAGGATGCACAAGAGCCACCGCGTCCTACCTCTGCGCGGCCTCAAGAGACCATCTCCCCACTCTGTCTCCTCCCGCCTCAAGTCCTCAGCCTCCGGTCGCTCTCACACCTCCAGCCTCTCCGGTGTTTCAAACTCCTCCAGTAAAATCCGTCTTCCTGTCCCTCCACCCTCAACCCGCGCCTCCCAGACCACGGCTCCCGCGGCCCTTGCCGCGTTCCGCCTCCTTAGCTGCGGCTCCCGCCCCCACCCCCGCCCCGCCTCTCCGCTCTCCGCTGGGTAATTGCTCCGCTCCGCTCCCGCTCCCCGGCGCGGCCCCTCACCCGGGTGGAGCCGATGTCCATCATCACCTCCTCGAAGGCCGCCGTCTCTTCGGCCTGACGCTGCTTTTGTAGCGCGATCTTCTCACTAAACTTGCGCGGATTGGAAGCCGTGGCCGAGCCGGGCCCGTTTGCCCCGGACGTCGCCATCTTCCTCCCCCGTCCCTCCCCGCCACCCTCCTAGTACAAGCCACGGCCTCCGCCGCCGGCTCCGGCCCGGCTCTTCTAGCCGTAGCCGCCTCCGCCGCCTCAGCGAGCACCGCGAACCCGGCCCCAGCCTAGCTCTGACCTATTACGCGCAGGGGCCGCCGGGAACTGTAGTTTGTTTACGTGGTGCCTCCAAGTCCCAAACAACGCAGCACAGAGGGGAAACGGACACCATTTCCCAGTAGTCCCGTTACCGCCAGGAACTGGGGATTTGCCCCTCCCCTTTGGCTACTCCCTGCGCGTGGCAAGCTGGGGAAAGTAGTTCTAAATTCGTCCTGGGCCTACGAACTGGAAGGGGAGAGGGATTACGGAGAGAGAGAAAGGAAAGGGGGAGAGAACGAAAGGAGTGGAGACAGGAAGGAAAATTTTGGTCATCTTCAGGGAAGAGGGGACCAGGGGAGTCTAAACGAAAACAGACCAGGGATCTTAAGACAGCTGTAAACATCTGCGACTCAGGCCCTCTTAGGCTGGCCACATGCCCAACCCCTTGCCAAGTCAAATGAATCAAATACCGTACAGATTTACAGAAACGTCTTTTATTTAGGCAATATGTCTCAAAACAAGTCAGTTAGTAAAATAGATTCTAGAGAATATGGCCCTTATACACAGCCCTCCCTCCCCAAAAATAACCCTGGGGTGAACGGGACCCCTTTCCCTGCTGGGGCTCTTCTAGTATTAAAAAGTTTTGGCAGCTCAGTGTTTATCATCTGGGCATGGGCATCAGGTCCATGTCCTATACCCCTAGGTTGTAAGAGGCTGCAGTTCTGCTAACCCTCCCCTCATCCCAACCCAACAAACACTTCTGCCCTACCCTAGGATCTGTGACCAAAATCAAGAGCAAAACAAGCGCCCTTCACTGAGGCACTGAACCGAGTTCAGTGCCATCACTGTGCTTTGAGAAAGAAGAAGGGGATTTATTTGGCACTTCAAAAATAGAGTGAGCAGGGCTGGAGAGACCAGAGAAGGTACCAAATTGGCAGGAAGAAACATTTGGCACTAGCCCCCTGGGATAAGGAAAATGGGAGATATGAGTAGGAGCAAAGAAAAGTAGGAGGGGTTCTCCAAGTGACAGAGTGCTGAAATGGGCTAGAGTCAACAGAACTGCTGGCTCCTGGCCTATCCCCTCTTCATTATCTCTACCCAACAGCAACTGGGTACCCAACCCCAGCATCCTCAGCATCAGCTTGCTCCTATGTGTAGTGTCCACCCCTGATTCTAGAAGTCAGTGTCTTCCCCAATCCTAATATTGCTTGATCATGCCTCTAGTGACGTGACCACCTCTTGTCTCTTGGGCCCAGGGCAAGCTCTCATCTGCCTGCCTCCCTCTCATTGTCTCAGTCAGCTCCAAAGGCTCCATCCCTAGCTCCCAGAGAACTCTTTGGTCCTCTGTGCCTCCATTCCCCATTCCTACCTATTCCCCCCGACACACTTGGGGAAGGAGGGAGGGCAGGGGCACCTGATACCCAATTTCCCCTGCCCCTCTCTGGAGAGCCCCTAGACTTGGATGAAGAGCAGGCCAGTGAGCAGGGCAAAGCCTGCTAGGAGCAGAATGACCTTAAGAATCCTCTGCTCAGAAGTGGCCAGCTCCTGGGGTAGGATCTCCAGGAAGGTGATATAAAGGAAGGTGCCAGCTGCCATGCCCTCTAGTACAGACTGGGCCAGCTGGTGCAGTGGCCCAGCTGATTCTGCCAAAGCTGCACCCAGCCCAATGCCCAGGGGTGTCATGCATGAGAATAGGATCCCACAGCCAGCCACCACCTGTGCTCGCAGGTGGCTCTGCAGCAGCCGTAGGGACAGGCTGACAGCCAGGATACCCTTATGGAGCAGCAGAGCCAAGCACAATTCCATGGCCCGGGCCCGGTCTCGTTGCAGCCCCACTGCCAGCCCCTCAAACACCGAATGCAGGGCCAGAGAAAAGACCAGGACACAGGCACGCAGGGCTGAGGGAGCTGCTGGGGCTCCGCTTGCCTGTGGGACCCCTGAACCATCATGCCAGTGCTGCGGCCCACCATTTACTGTTCCCAGCAAAGCCCTTGTCTCCTCCCGGGGTGGTGGCCCCAACTGCTCCTTGTAAGCCAGCGTGATCTGCTCCATCACCAGGACCAAGAAGAAGCCCATGGCCAGGATGAATTCCTGCAAGGGGAACTGGAGCTGTAGGCAGAGAGGACAACAAGGAGGTCAACAGACAGACAAAGAATGGGAAGGAGGAATCTGATGCAATTTCTGCAGTAGGCCCAGTTACATAGATACAGGGCCACTCTTGGTCATACAAAGACAGTAACTTAGTGACATAAGCAGAGTGATAAACAATCACACAGATTCTGGTGTCACAGTGTTATATGTAGACCAGCGTGTCTGAACTTCACCACTATTGACATTTTGGGCTGGATAACTTTTGTAGTGGGGGTGGAGGGGCTGACCTGTGCACTGTAGGATATCTAGCAGCATCCCTGACCCCTACCCAATAGATGCCAGCAGCACAATCTCCTTCCCTACCCCAGGTTGTGACAACCAAAAAAGTCTCCAGACATTGCCAAATGTTCTCTGGGGGGCAAAATTGCTGCTAATTGAGAGCCACTGATGTAGACATACACAAAGTGTCACAGGCACACAAATACAGTGTCACACACTTGCCCTGCCTCCACAGACACACACATTGTCATAAACTGTCATAGAGACACTCAGGTTTACACACAGGGTTACTCAGTGGCAGAACACAGAGGGTCACAACCAGTGTTACTTCCTCAATCTTAGGCGTAGAAAGAGAGCTAACAGTCCAGGATGCCTTCACGCACCACCACCCAGTTAACTCAGTTTTTCCCATAATGAGCCTTTCCTGTGCCTTAGAGTTAGTCCTTCTCCACATCCTTTTTGTCAGCAACACAAGAACCTGGAGATTGCCTCCCACCCTTCCCAGGCCCACAGGTCCCCAACTAGAATCCCTTCACGAGAGCGGTGGGAGGTTGAAGATAATTCTTGGAGCATAATTAACTTCCAGGAGGCTGGAACACAGAAACCCAAGAGTAGATCATGCCCATTATCATAAGGTTCTTCACATTGTCTCAAAGTGTCTACAGGGGTCACAGTGGAAGTGGGTAGGAGGTGGGGTCCATAGAAAGGCTTATGCACTATGACCAAAAATCACAATTTATAGGGTCACACGCCAAGAGCTTTCCACCTCGTCATGCAGTGACACATGAATGGATCCACACAAACCACCTCTCCTAGCAGTGTGGGGTGGTACAGTCCCACACCAGGGTCATATGCAACTCAGCCAGTGCTCACCGTCACATGAAGGGCTGCAAGGGCCTCATCTATGGCAGCCAGGTAGTCAGGCAGCAGGTCCAGGAGACAGGTGGCCAGGAAGACACCCCCTGCGAAGCAGCTTACGAGGCTCAGGGTTTTCTGGCGTGAGGCTGGACAGGAGTGGAACAGAAGGAAATAAGCAGGTGAACTCCCTCCAGCCCCCACTCCCCCAACCCAAGCAATGGCTCCTCTTGCCTTTCTTTCCTTCAGCCACTTCCCCAACCCGAGTCCTCCCTATACCCTAAGATTCCAGCTGTCCATGGCAGCAAGGGGAAATGCTCACTGGAGCCTTCCTGGTTAGCTCCAGGCCGGCACAGCACACAGATGGGCACCAGACTGCAGATGAGGGTAAGCACCAGCAGCAGTACCAGGGCTCCCAACTTCACCTCCAGTCCCACGGGCACTGGCGGCTCCGAGGCCACTGCTTCAGGGCGCCACACCAGGAGCTCTGGCTCTTCCCAGGGCCCCATGGTGGCTATAGTAGCTCCAATGACTGTCAAACCTAGGAAGACAGACTAGAGTGGGTGGGGAATGGTCATGAGAGGACAGATGGGGCAAGAAAGGGGAAGACTGGTCAGCAGAATATAGCTTCCTCCTCTTTTCAGCCCCTTTCTGACCTTCCTCAACAGAGGGTGACTCATCCACTCCAGGGGCGGGAACATTCCTCTTTCCCCTCTGGCTTTATCCCTCCTGAATGACTTACTCAGGGACCAGGCAAGGGGGAAACTGAGGCACAAGTAAGCTCGAAGAACCGAGGCACGAGAATCTCCCAGAGAACTAGGGATCGCCTCTAAATAGGACCCAGAGCTGGGGATCTCTAAGAAAAGTAAAGGCCAGGCCCCAAACCCAGGAAGGAATGGATGAAGCGAAAGGAGTTCGCAGTCGTGGAGCAATGTCGCGAGTGGACAGGGCGAGTTTGGGAGCTGGATCACCCTCCCGTTCCCCTTTCCCCAGCGCCATTCCCCCTAAAGCAGACAGCGACCGCTTCAGGCCACAGGATGGGACGTTAGGGCAGACCGCCAAAGAAGAGGGGGCACTGGGAGTTTGGGGTCCCAGCGCGAGCTGACAGGAGGGCGCAGTCTGGAAGTCCGTGCTCCAGGAGGCGGGGCCCCATGCCGCCAAGGTCCGAGGAAGCAGATGAACAATGTGAGAGGTGGGATTCCGGTTCCTAGACCTGGGCAGGCCTGGGCGGCAAGCCCCACTCCAGCTACCGGGAGCCCACACTCACCTCGCGAGGGTCTCACTACATGGTATCCGCTCGGTTCCGGCCTGCAGTCGGGAATTCCCGTACCCTCCCCAAGCTTCCCCCCCTCCCCCAGCCGCTGCGTACCCGCTCCCGGCGGCCAATGACGGAGCCGGGAGGGCGGAGCCCGGCTGGGAGTGATGTGTGTTAGAACTAATCAGAAGCCCGCAGCGGGAGTGCGGAGGAGGGGGCGAGCGGGAAGTGAACGAGAACAAGGGAGGGGGCGCGGGACAGGACCCTGGGGCTGTGGCCCTTGAGCTCGACTGTGGAAGTCTGTTGGCCCTGAGTCGACTTGGTCAGCAAAGGAGTTGATCATTTGAGATATTCTTTAAAAGTGGAGGTAGAAACCCAGCGAACAAGGCTGGTGCTTTTTCGTTTGCCCTGACACAGTCTCCTCCATCCCATCCCCACATTCCTAAGTTTTCCGCCTCTTATCTACTCAGGATATCTGCCCGGCCTTTGACGGAAGGCTCCTGATCTTCTCTTATCTCTTAGAAGACTAAAATCCCCTCGGGGCACCAAAGCGCCAAAGGGAAGACATTCCCTTTTTAGGACTGACTTTCTTTGCCTGATTTTCCTCGCCAGTACCCAAAAGGGTGAAAAGCAAAGATGGCATTTCTTGAAAATCCTCCCTTCCTATCAAGCTGATTTCCTTGCAACCTTTTGCCTTCAATAAGCGGGTAGAGAAGTGGTGGGACTGCGCTCAGAAGGTGCTGAAAACCCACTAAATAAAGAGCCTCTCTTAGCACATGCTACCGATTTCCCATCCTTACCATGCCCCAAAGCATCTGACCCGGGTTCTCTCCAGCCTCATCCTGCACCTTCTCACTCCCTTCCCTACAGCTGTGCTGGCCTCCTTTCTGTTTTCTGTTCCTTGAATGGCACCAAGGTATTTTCACTCTAGGACCTTTAGACTCAGAGGAGGATGGGTACAAAAAAGGAAAATAAAAAGGGGATTCAGCTTATTCTTTTTTGCAAAGGCAGAGAAAGTCTTGCCAAAAGGGACAGAATGATGCCTCTGATACAGCCCTGGAAATGGAGGCCAGCAACATTCTTAAGTTGAAGAGAGAATGAGGATTTCTTGAGGGAGGGTATCTAGGAGAAGGAAACCATATAAAATTCCAAGATCAGAAGGTAAGTGAAATGAGGCATTGATGCCCCATCATTTAATAATAATCATTCCAAATAGCTGTTCCAAGCTATTAATTAAAAAGAAAAACAACTATTAGAAGCAACCCAGATTATTCAAAGGAATATTATATGTACTATGGCTTATCTGTGGCAAATTATGCTTCCAAGATTATTGGTAATTAGTAACATTAACAACAATCATGGACTGGGAGTCAGGACACCTAGATTCTAGTACGAACTATAGCTTAATTTGTAATATTATCTTAAGCAAGTCATTTTCCCTTTGTGGAGCTTGATAAATCAGGGGAAGAGGGGAAGTTTGACTAGCAGCTGATAGCAGAGGTTCCTTCCAGTTCTGACATTAATGGAAGCTGCCTATATTTTCCATTTAATCATCTCTGCATATGCAGCCTGCAGGCATGTCCTTTGAAACCCAAACATTTAACCACCTTTCTTGCTCTAAGAAGGACCTAAGCAAGGAGAGCTCTGCTTTCCTTACACAACTTTGCATCGATCTAGGAACCTTATTGTCTTTATACTACTTGAGTAGGATGCAGCAAAAAGATGTGCAGGAGAGACAAGCTTGGGAAATTTGAGAAAGCCCCAGAAAGGCAGCTTGATGTAGGCAAAGAACATGGGCTCAGGTATCCAAATCATGGTTCAACTACATACAGTGTAATCTTGAAAAAGGCACTTCACTCTGTCAGTTTTGGGTTGCTGTGAAGATTATACAAGTAACTATTAATATGAAATTGCCCGACATATAATAGTTACTCAATAAATGTCAGACCCTGTTCCCCTTTTTACCCTCAGCTCACTCAAATCTTCACAAAGAGAATTAATACCAGTTTAAATTCTGAGTCCACACCCCAAACTTGTTTGCTTTACTCATCTACCCTTTATCTGGAGTACTACTGGGGAGGTAGGTGGATGAAAACCACACCCATATTGTAACCGGCACCCTGCTGGCAATAGGACTCTCCCCACAGAAAGAATTCAGAGACAAGAGGGGCCAGTAGAAATAAGTAGTAAAGTTTAGTAAAGAAAAAGAGAAAGAAGACATGTTAAAGAGATAGCGTGGGCATCTTCAAGGGAGAAGTGTGCACTGAGTGGGAGTGGGCTGCCTTGTTATACAGGAAAGTTTTAGGGGATCTTCTTATCTGAATCTTTGAACACCTGGGGTCTTCTTTGTTCTGGGAGGAGATAGTCATCACAGTGATCAGAACTTGTGACCTGCCCTTGCATATCTAAAATTTGTCTTTGGGCAAATGTTTAACAACCTTTCTGACCCCATGCTTTTTGTCATTAACTGAGAATTTGCTTTGGGCCCAGGATTTTACAAGTGTTTATGGTTTGGGGAGGCTGCAGAGCTCTAGGGGAAATTTTGGCTTCAGGAAGTCTGCAGCTGAAGCTTTGCAGGTTTGCATTAAGTCTTTTGAAGCTGAATAAAAGATCAGGGACCACAGTCTTGATGCCCTATTCTATCCTGCCTCAATATCAGTATAGCTCCATATTTTATTTGAAGTAAATTGCTGAACATCAGCCACTGGACAGAGGAAAAAGCAAAACCAAACCTGAGTTTTAGTTTCACTACTTTGTAGTCATGGATCTCTCATGTCTCCTCATGGGCAAAATGGATAAAATATTACTAGTGCTGCCTGCCTCAGAGCTACTGTGGATTAAACGAAGGAACAACGCGCATGAAAACATTTCGCAAACTATACATATGCTGAACATTATTAGTGTTGCTGGTAATCAAACGCAAACAGTAAAAAAAAAAAAAAATTTCCCAGACTAAACCCAAAAGATTTTTTTTTAACCTTTTACAGTTTTCCAGACCCTTGTCCCCTTGTTAGCTAACAGAGACACCACGAGTGTGCATGTATGATTGCTGCTCTTTATCAGCAGCAGAAAGTATGAAGTACGGACAGCCGGTTGAGTCAACGCTCTGTCACTTAACTTGGATCAACAGGTTATTTACTCCTCCCCTAGGTAATAACCTGGGCTTCGGAGCCACGTGGTATGAGAACACAAACGAGGCCGCTCCTACTCATAATCTCAGAACTTTTCCCCAACTTTCTTCAATTTACTTTCTGGTTCTACCCCACCCAATCCCCGCCTAAGAAATAAGTACTCCCGCCCCATTGGCCTGACTTCCTCTCCGACAGCCTATTCTGACCAGCTAGGGCGGGGCCGGCCTTAAGAAGGTTATTCCATTGGCTCGTTGCCCTGCCCTTCAAAATTTTGCAAAATCTTGAGCTTCCAGCCAGGCCTCAACTGAGAACAAGTTTTATGGGGCGGGGGACGGGAAGACTCTGTAAAATCTTAGGCGAGCCCCTTGGCTCCTTCCTCCTGTGTTTTCAACCGTGCCGTGGTCTCGTTCTTATAAAAGCGATGGCCAGACAACAGGCAGTGAAATGTCCTGTGCTTCAGCCACAGCCACGTCTCTTCTTCCCTGAAGAGCCACCGGACCCTCAAGAAGAAGACTGACTATCCTTAGGGGAAACGGAGGCAGAAAGGATGTGGCTACCTATGTTTTCCTTAATTCAGGTTTGTGGACATTCAGCCTTTAAGGCCTTGCCCCAAGATACAGCGC